>PVNU02001640.1:0-47179 GCA_003013855.2 Liriodendron chinense | reverse complement strand
TGGGGGCCACAAGCAATCCAAGCCATTCAAAGACTAGATCATCATGATCTAAACCATTGAAGAACCTACATGAGCCGTCAAACAACAAGATCAAAGGTTTGATCATCACAAGAAGGGCCAGAATCCAAGATCTAATCATCAAGTGGGCCCACAAAGCCAAATCAAGCGATCTGAGACGTTCAAGCCGTCATCCACACCATGAGAAACCTTCTCAGCCTCACAAATCATCAAAAGAGGTGCCCCAAAGCAAAGCCGAGGTCTCAAGTGGGCCCACAGGGCTGAATCTATCAATCTGAACCATTCAAGGACTAGATCATCAGGATCCAAACTATTAGAAAGCTTACACAAGTCATGTAGCAACAAGATCAAAGGGCTGATCATCAAAAGAAGGGCCAGAATCCAAGATCTAATCATCAAGTAGGCCCACAGGGCCAAATCCAGCAATCCGGACCACTCAAATCACAGTCAACCCCGTCAGAAGCTAAATAAAGCAAGGTAAGTATGCCCAACCCCAAAAATTGGTCCGAAGACCTTAAACTACGTCGGGATCAACATCCCGAGAGATTTTCAATAAAAGCCGGCGTCGGTCTTGTTTGCTCACATCAAGATCAATGACTCCGGACATTTTCAAAAATCATAAAAATATATTACTAGCCCCGCTTTTAAAGATGTGGTCCGAAGACCTTAAACTACGTCGGGACCAAGATCCCGAGGGATTGTCAATAAAACCGGCATCAGTCTTCTCCAAGATCTGGTGGCTCCGGACATTTTCAGAAAACCAAAAAATATATACATCACTTGTACAGTTTCTGGTCCGAAGACCTTAAACTACGTCGGGATCAGGATCCCGAGGGATTTTTAATAAAAATGGGTATCGATCTCGACCATCAAAATCAGAATCGATGACCCAGAATATTTTTCAAAAAAGAAAACAAAAAATGTCTTTCCTCTTTTAAAGTTTTGAGTCCGAAGACCTTAAACTACGTCGGGATCAACGTCCCGAGAGATTTTTAATAAAAACCAACATCGATCCCAGCCTTTCAGGCCAAGATCTGATGATCTGGATCATTTCGAAAAAAAAAAAAAACAAAAAAATGTGTTTGCCCCCCCTTTTACTAAGTCTGGGTCCGAAGACCTTAAACTACGTCGGGATCGATATCCCGAGAGATTTTCAATAAAAGCCGGCGTCGGTCTTGTTTGCTCAAGATCAATGACTCCGGACATTTTCAAAAATCATAAAAATATATTACCAGCCCCGCTTTTAAAGTTTTGGTCCGAAGACCTTAAACTACGTCGGGATCAACATCCCGAGAGATTTTCAATAAAAACCGGCATCAGTCTGGATTGTCCATCCGCTGACACCGGACATTTTTCCAATATATATATATATATATATATATATATATATATATATATATATATATATAATATATATATATATATATAATGTTTGCCCCTCTTTTGTACAGTTTCATGGTCCGAAGACCTTAAACTACACTGGGATTAATTTCTCGGGGGACCTTTCTCGCTTTCAACTAAAAAACCGGCATCGGCCTCGACCGTTGGGATCATGGTTCGATAACCCGGATCATCTCAAAAATACCAAAAATATTTTAAAGCTTTCCATAAAAACCAGTGTCAATCTCGATTACTCGAGTTGAAGTCTGGAACTTTTTCAAAACAAAAAAAAATATATACAATATAAAACAAAAAAGTTTTCACCACCAGTTTCGATCCACCAATTCATCCCCAGCGGTCCGAAGACCTTAAACTACACTGGGATTAACTTCTCGGGGGCTTTCTTTCCTAACCTGTTCCAGGCATGGCTGACACTTGATCGTACGGGTGTCTGGAATCTCTTAAACAGGTAAAGGCTGAGGCGGGCAGAACTCTGCAATCCTGTTCGTGTTGAACGCACCGTGATAGACAACCTTGAGTTGGAAGTCGCTGTTGAAGCTGACGGATGTTCCCTGTTCCTAGAACTCATGAAGGGGATTAAGGCTGTTGGGAGGTGAAGCTCACCCTCACGGAATTGTGAGCAACGTAAGACCCCAAACTGGATTGACTAAGGGAAATGTGAGGATGTGGCTCATCTTGTGGCCGAAGGAGTCCGTCGGACGATACGTGGTCTATGTGCATTGCACATGAGGAGCAGGCAACTTTGTGGGTGTGTTGACTGAAAACCCTCAAAATCCCCTCATCCGAAGATGTAAAACTACGGCACTTAACTGTGTGAGACTCGTCTTGCTCGCTGACGTAAAATGGATTGGGTGCCTTACCAGCAGTAGAAGCTGGAAGTGGATGGAAATTCCATATCTTTTCCCTGCATTTCAGAAAAATCACAAAATACAAAAACATTGCAAAATCATCTCTTCAAAAATCACAAAAAATATTTCCATCAAATATCTGCAAAAATCATAAAAATATTTCCCTTGCTTTCAATCAAAATATTTCAAAAATCACAAAAATATTTCCTGTGTTTTCAATAACCAATCTCTATCCTGATCGCTCAGGTAAAGATTCGGACCACATATCTACAAAAAAATCACAAAAATTAGCATCCCCGGCACTACAATTCAGGAGTCTTGAACTCCGCTCACTTCACAGTATGGGATGACGGATCCAATCGCCCGCAAATTGGAATCTTGACCAAAACGGGCAACTAAACACCATCTCAATCACATGTATGCCCAGAAGAACATCTTGAAGTCGGATGATATCCTCGTACATTCTCATTAGCAAAGAAACAGCATCTTGGGACGATGGACCTGATCGACCACGGGTCGGGATCTTGACCAACCCGCTGTCCAAACCTCCGTATCAAAAAGAAAAATCCCCAAGGGAAGCACAACCCTACAAGCAATAAGCTCAAAGTTCTCTACACCCATAGCAAAAGCAAAATCATCAAACTGAAAGAGAATGAGCCAAAGCCATGCATTCATCATGCATCTCCATGCATCAGCATCCATCGCATCAATCATCATGTTTACCTGCTTTCAAAATAAAAGCCGGTTAGCCAAAGACCCCACAGGCATCCCTAGTGGAGGCACATGCGAACCAGATTTTCATTTCAAAAAGACAAAAAAATATTTCTATTTGCAAATAAAAACCCCGCGGAGTATCACTCCCCAGAGTGGGTATCTTTTCAAAAACCCAAAAATATTTTTCCAGTAGAGCGTTCTGCCCCCAAAACACCAGGAGATCTTCCATATCTCTGGGTAGGAGCCGACGCAAAAATCAAATAAGATCCGATGTCTCGCGGTTTCCCCAGAGACCATTGGATCCAATGCACTCAAAGTACGGTCGAACTGAACTCCAGTGTCAGTGCGGTCGTACCACATGCCAAGATACGAAAAGATGAAAAGCCAAAAGGCTCGGTCACAGAAACCATTTGAACAGGTGGAAACGATGAATTGTAACCCAAGTATCCAAATCAGCAGATTGGGTGGAAAGAGTTCACCCGCACATACCTAGGCGTGGATGCCTGAAGTACCTTGACTGAGTCCAAGTCGGCGTAGTAGAATCCCGTAAGACTATCGGACGCAGGGCGTCTAACCACTTTGACAGTCAAGCGAAACAAGTACTCCTGGAGTGATCTGGGAAAACATCAAACATCACACAATCAGTCTCAGGGTCAGCATCCTCGTAAGACTAACGGACGCAGAGGCTCTGCTGTACCTTTCCGATGTTAGTACCGATCGGGAATGGAAGGGTTGCGATTGGGTACCCAGGTTGCAGCAAACTGCAGGGACAATCACAACGTTTTCTCCGAACTCTCGCGGTATGTGCGAGTTATCAATTTCCAGACAATCAACTGACTCAGATACAAAGGACAACAAAGATTCCAGACCACAATCAAGGAAAGAATGAATTGCAAACCAAGCATCAAAACCAGCAGATCGGGTGGAAAAGCCCACCCGCACATACCTAGGCGTGGATGCCTGAAGTACCTTGACTGAGTCCAAGTCGGCGTAGTAGAATCCCGTAAGACTATCGGACGCAGGGCGTCTAACCACTTTGACAGTCAATCGAAACAAGTACTCCTGGAGTGATCTGGGAAAACATCAAACATACAATCAATCACAGGGTCAGTAACCTCGTAAGACTGTCGACGCAGAGGCTCTGCTGTACCTTTCCGATGTTAGTACCGATCGGGAATGGAAGGGTTGCGATTGGGTACCCAGGTTGCA
This sequence comes from Liriodendron chinense, assembly GCA_003013855.2. NCBI lineage: Eukaryota > Viridiplantae > Streptophyta > Magnoliopsida > Magnoliales > Magnoliaceae > Liriodendron > Liriodendron chinense. Next base: position 42,989 of record PVNU02001640.1, on the reverse strand, counting down.
GCAAACTGCAGGGACAATCGCAACGTTTTCTCCAAACTCTCGCGGTATGTGCAAGTGAGCGATCTCCAAACGATCAACTGGCACAGATGCAAAAGCAAGCAAAGATTTCAGACCATGATCTATGAATGACCGGGTCAGAAGTGGGGTGTCCACTCGCTTTGGCATTCGGTTGCACGCAACCTCTGCCAAAGAGGGGCATCTGTAGACACCCCACCTTCGGCTACACTGTTGGTAGAGATAGCTGGTTGAACGGAGGACCATACCCCCAAATCCCAAGTCCAAACTCAGCCAAACTCACCCTTGTAAGCCCCATTCCATAGCCCAGTTCAAGCCTGAACCCAGTCAACCCAGTCCTAAACACCACCCTGAAAAACCCCCCATAAAAAAGTCCAGTCAAAAAATCCCAAAAAAGTCAAACTCACTGAGTCAACTCGCCGAGTTAACCCGCTGAGTTAACCCGCTGAGTCAACCCGTCGAGTCAACCCGTCGAGTCAAAACACCGAGTCAACCCGTCGAGTCAACCCGTCGAGTCAAACCACCGAATCGACCCGCTGAGTCAACCAGCGAGTCCAACAGCAGCCCTGAGGGAACGGCCGTACTCGCTGGAAACCGAGGAGCGGCCGTACGGGCGGCCCATGGCAGGCCGCCCGGAAAAAATTACGAGAATGCCCCTCTTGCTGCTATAAATACCCCCCTCCCCTTCTCATTTCAACAGGCCATTCGAGTCCATTTCAGCCCGAGAGCTCTGAGTCCATCTCTCCACCCTTTAGCCCATTTTTCCACCAAGGAGAGCCCGAGTGAGGAGAGTCTAACCCTGGTCCAGCCCAGCCTGACCACTGGTCCAAGCCTCCCAAGCCATCTAAGTCTTGATCCAGCCACTCGAAGCCAACCCTTGCGACACCTCCGTCCACCCAGCTACTCTTTTTCCAGCATCATCTCATTTGCATCTAGCATAAGTGCAACATTTACTTTCCTTCCAACCCCCCTGCTTCACTACAAGCACCTTGATTACTCAAGCACACTTGCATATGTCTTTATATTAAAGCACCTGTCAGTTCGAGCGTATGCTCTGGGCTTGCCCGTTGTTGGAACCTGCCCATCAGAAACTCTTACTGTTCAGACCTGCATTCATGCTTCACCATAAAACACCTTGATCATTCAAGCACACTGCATATGTCTTTATATTAAGCACCTGTCAGTTCGAGCGTATGCTCTGGGCTTGCCCGTTGTTGGAACCTGCCCATCAGAAACTCTTACTGTTCAGACCCGCATTCATGCATCATATCATCCGTGAGAATATACGAGGATTAAACTAGACTTTCAAGTATTCGATCGATTCTGTGAAGTAGAGACCGTACTTCGGTACGGGCAGTGTGTGGGGTGCTTAACCTCTTCCCACCCTGTAACCGCGATCCCTTACCTTGAATCTTTGGCCGCAGATCAACAGGAGTCATTTTAGAGGAAGGAATCTTCGGATTCTCTTCTCTAACGTTTCTACGGGGTCTAGCCGACTGTAGATTCGAAGTAACTGGCTAGTGGCGACTCTGGTCTTATATAAACTCATTTAAACATATCCAGCTCAATACGACAACCAAACAAAGCCCTCGAGAACGAGGCAAGCCAGTGGCACAAACGGCGATTTCGCACTCACGCACTTCTTCTTCTTCTTCTTCTTCCGAAAGGAAAGGGAGAACGAACGTCGTGTGGGAGCGCGGAGAAATCGGCGAGGGTCCACAGTCATCGACCATCGAGTGATGCAATTCAAGAAGATCTAAGGCTGGACAGTTTCGAAGCGCCATCGTTCTGACTCATTCATAGCCAATATTACGCGCACATTCCTTCAGCGGCTAGTGCAGATATCCCTACTCCATCGAGTGATGCACATCAAGATGATCCTCCTTTCAATAGTTTCGATGCGACATTGTTCCAACATATTCATAGCCAAGATTACGAGCACGTACCTTCATCGACTAGTGCAGATATCTTGAGTCCATCGAGTGATGCACTTCGGGAAGATCCGAGTTTGAACAATTTTGATGCGCCATCATTCCGACTCATTCATAGCGAAGACTATGCTCACGGTCCTTCCAGGGCTCATGCTTACATCCCATGTCCAACCACCAGTGTCCGTAATCGCCTTTTAGAGGTTCTTGAGACTCTAATGGATGTCATGTTTGAGCGAGATGAAATAACTCCACTGGAGATACTTGACCTCGATGCGGCATCAATGTACGTGAATTATCCGGTATATCATGATTTTGTTGATGACCCAAGTGAGTTAGCTGTTGGACAAATGTACAGAGACAAGGCTCGGCTACAGTTAATGCTTTGTAAGTTTGCGATACGAAATCATTTCCAATATTAGGTATTGAAATCAAACAAACAAAGGTACACGATTAAGTGTCTAATTGATAGTTGTGGTTGGAGGTTTCATGCATCGTTGTTGGACAATGGTGGTTCTTTTAAAATAAAGACATATCGATCAGAACACACATGTAGCCAATCCTTCGATGCAATCAGTTATCTCTATGCAAGTTTTGCGGATGGTAGTCATGGTAAACGTAATGCAGCTTATGGAGGTACAGGAAGACATCATCGTCAAGCAACGATTAAGATATGTACCAAGATTGCTGCAGAGTGTATGAGAAAGGGCACAACATGTAGGCCACAAGATGTACAATTTGGAATAGAAAAAGAATTCAATGTTGAGGTCAGTTATATGAAAGCGCATAAAGGTATCGTAGCTGCAAGTAGTGTGATTATGTAGTCATTTGAAGATTCGTACAAAGTACTCGCTGCCTATCTCGAATTAATCAAGGCAAATTAGGGTACGATAACGGACTTACAACTAGACAGCGAAACGAATTGCTTTCAGAGACGCTTCATTGCGCTAGGACAATGTATTCGAAGCTTCCGGTTGTATTTTCGAAAAGTTTTATGCTTGGATGAGGCTCACTTAAAAGGGAGGTATAAAGGTCTACTGTTCACCGCAACAGCGTTGGACAGAAATAATCGCATTCTCACGGTAGCATATGGGTTGGTGAGTCAGAGAATAACAATAGTTAGCTTTGGTTCCTTCAAAACTTGAAGCGGGCAATTGAGCCTCTCCCGGAGGAGATAGTTATTATATCGGATCGTCATGCAGGTATAATCAACGGGGTGAAATCAGTATTCCCTAATGCAGCTCATGGTTATTGTGCACACCATCTCCTCTCAAATATGATGCATCACCACAAGGATGAGTCTTTGAAGAAGTACTTTTGGGCGGCTGCTAAAACGTGCCGAAAAAGCAATTTTAATGATCTCATGCACATCATATCAATGGCCAACCCTGCCACATATGAATGGCTCAATAGTGTAGATAAAGAAAGATGGGCTTCTGTATTTTTCCCGGACAAGAGATACAACATGATAATGACAAACATTGCTGAGAGCGGAAATGCACTATGGAAAAAACCAAGAGAATACCCGATCGTGAAAGTTCTCGATAGTGTCAGGAGCAAGATTCAAAAATTCTTCTTGAAAAGGAGAGAAGATGCGAAAGTGGTTTTAGGAAAAGCAACACCTTGGGCGGAAACACATATGAGAGAGTTATCAGACCAGGCGAGGATGACAAGCTGCACAGCGATATCTGTGGATGAATATGAAGTTAATGGGGGTGAGTATACCGATATAGTGAAACTAAGTGAAGCGAAATGTGGATGTGGCGAGTTCAGCGTGCTAATGTTATCTTGTCTACATGCAATCGCCGCATGTGACAAGTATGAGCTCGATTATTACAATTATTGTTCCCCCTTCTACTCAACAGCAGTTTACAAAGTGATGTATCGCGATTCCATATACCTAGTCCCTGATGTGAGTCAATGGGACACACCTGAAGATGTAAGGGTGATATGCGATAAAATTCGTCACCCGAATGAAAGGAAAATTGTAGGAAGACGAAAGAAAATGAGAATTACAAGCCTAGGTGAGGAGAGACCAACCGACAAGTGTTCCAGGTGTAGACGAACGGGTCACAATCGGATGACATGCACCTACCTTCCGGCCATTAGCTAAAATTTATTACTACGTGTTGCGCTGGTTACTTTTTGCATACGCAAAGCCTCACTTTGTATTTAATTTTGTACGTATCTTTTTGTAAATCCACACTATGTCATATAAACATTTTGTCTACGTAATTTACTACTTGAATGGAGAAAGGCATGTGTGTATGTATATTTAACGCATTTCACTATCATAGTTTTCCGTGCTAAAACATAAAATCAAACAAATGTATTTACCTGCGCCATTACAAAAAAAGGGAGTGATAGATAGCGTTGAAAGAAAAAATTAGTTTTAGAGATCACGGGATTCACAGAATACATCTGACTGAAGTGACATGTGAAGATGAGATGTGACTGGTGAAGATTAGATTAATAGGGTATAGGTAAGTACAGTCACGGGTGAAGAAGATGTGTAATCAGGTGGGATTCCATGTGCCCCTTATCCAGTCCCTACACTTCTTGAATCCTCCCATTCACAGTCTCGAATCTGTTAAAAAAATGTCACGAAATGGTCATGGCCGGTATCATCCCGACCTACGTCCACCTCCTGGAAACTCCTACTGTATGCAGGAAAGGAGGGCCAAGTGGGATCGTGAAATATGCAAGCTAGAACAACCATTAACACCTTCAGACCTCTAGACACCCCATTCGAAAACGAGATAAAAACTACTCTAGGGCTTCAGTAAAGTTTCGATAAAACATATCTATACGGTTTGATATCCGTTGGACAACTGACGCAGGGAGGACGTGGTAGGTCGATCACCGTCTTCCTAAGCGATAGTTCTCGAATCCACGAGAAGAAATAAAAGATAAAAAGAGGAAATAAATTCCGAATAATTGATTTATTGATAATTGAATCAATAAAATCGAAATTACAATGCATATAAATAGGAAACTAAACCCTAGGTAAAGTATCAAAATCCAACTCCAACTAAAACTCCTAGAAAACGCAACTTACTATAAATAGTAAACTTACTATTTATAGAAGTCGTTCAATCCTACTAGAACTCTTGGTTTTCGGCCAAAAATAAAAAGTTATCAAACGGCTTCAACCACGTTGCTCGATGAAATATTCTAAGCCCTTTTCATGTTGGGCACTAACTCTAAAACCCTACAGATGCAAAGTTATGATCAAAATAAAACTTACTATAAATAGTAAAACTGAAAATAAACTAGCCTAATGACCGTTGATACGGTCGAATCTAGCGATTCCGGCTTGGGCAACCCGGCGTAGCGGGTTGGTTGGCTAAAGTAGCTCGAGCTACCCCAAATTGATATATTATACGTCCCGTAACTCATTCCGGATTGTGAGATATGACCGATTTACGGTCCTGACGGTCTGGATCACTTTCAACCCCGGCCGGTCTTCTTTTGCTCCATCTGGGCCATGAAATAATCAACGACCCGTTCTACATCACTTGACTATTGTATTTTTTCTTTTTCTTTCTTTTTCACCACGAACCAGGGACCCAATTAACATTCATGGATGGATTCTGGTCCATCCATGAATTTCGGGTTAGGTTTTATAAAAATGCAAAAGTTGAATAAGGTAAACAAACCCACAACCCCTTTTACATTAGTTTTTTTTTTTTTTTTCCTCCCCTAATGCTATTCTTAACTATTTAAATACCAACATCCAGATCAATAGCTCAAGTGGTAGACAGAGTGAAGATAGCCTCGTTTCAACACTGAGTTCATGGGATGGATTCCCAAAGTGGAGTGGGTAACATTGCGGGGTGACTAACAGTGGGGTGTGTGTACTAACCCACGCACAAAAAAAAAAAAAAAAAAGAATAAAAAAAGAGAAAAAAAAGAGAGCCCCAAAGATACTGCATTACAACCATGTACAAGGCCATTCACTAAATGCGCCCCAAAGATAACTGTTCCTATGATGCATGGAGGAGCCTTAAAAAGAGCAGGGAGCCTTGCCAATAGAAATTGGATCATTAGGAAGAACAGTGTAAACCACCACCGGGCTTCGAGAAATGAAGGGCAGACGGTTTGACAGACAGTTGGAGGGATGGTGCGTAGATAGTCGTGTAATAGGTAGTTTGGAGACGCGACTTGTTACTCTCCTCTGGAAGGTGCCCTTGATGGATTGGCCATCTGGTATGGACAGTGTAAAGGACGGGTAGTTGAGGTTCCAAGCATTGCCTGTGCCGTTGCTAGTGCATGTGCTTGAATCGCCAGTCACGAGCCTGAATTTGGTGTTGTAGCTAGGGCTGAAAGTTGGGCGGGTTCAACCCGACCGACCTGTGACCGACCCGTCATTGGGTTGGGCTTGGGCAAGAAGTATCGAACCCGATCTTGAGCTTGGGCTATGAAAACATCAACCCGATGAAGTTTGGGTCGGGCTTGGGTTGAGGTCTCGGGTTGCCCGACCCAACCCGAACCCGATCTATATTAAGTTACTTATACTTTTATTATACTTTAATGAAGTAAACTTATAATGTTTACTTGTATTTTAACTTATTTGTTTAGGAAAAGCGAAGTTCTTTACATAAATAAGTACATATATAATTAATAAAGCCATAGGTACAAAAAATAAGGCCTGTATCGAAACATAATAGACTAATGTAACAACGAAAATATTAGCATGTATTAACCCAACCAACCCGATCAACCTGACCGAGCCCGCTTGGGTTGGGCTTGGGTTGAGAATTCCCAACCCGAGGTTGGGTTGGGTTGGGTTAGGGTTGAGGTATAGGAACCTTGGGTTGGGTTGGGTTAGGGTTCAGCACCAACCCGGCCCAACCCGCCCGACTTTCAGCCCTAGTTGTAGCCCGAATTGCAGAAGAATTTTACGAAGTCTTTCTCAGATGCGTCATATACTAGCCCGGGATCTATGGCCGCCAAGGGGTTGATGTGGCCAGATTCATAAGCGAATTCGGCATCTTCGTTCTTCCTGGCGTCCATAACGTAAGCTGCAGACAATGAAACGGCAATGGGTGGAAGTGGTTCCTTAATAAAACTGAATGAACTTATATAATGAACTCTGCTATGACTAAAGGGGAATTAGGATGTTGAATCTTAGTGACAGTGCTAATAGAAATTGCAGCGAGAGTAGTAGAGGATTATGAGTTAATTACCTTGCAAGAACATCTTCGGGCATGGTGTGGTGGGACGCCACAGACACTCCTTCCTTGGGAAGATTTCCCATGTATACGACAACAACCTGCACAAAACACCCATTTTTAGTTATGGTTTGATCCTTTCAATTCAAATTATGAACTTTCTAAAGAGAAATGAATGTGGTTTTACCTTTCTTTCCTGGCAATGGCAAGTGATCGCAAATGACACCCCCCGTTCCATAGCTCAAGTGGTAGACTGAGTGAAGATAACCTCGTTTCAACCCACTGAGGTGGTCTTGGTATGCCTACCATTGTAGAAAAAAGAAGATGAAAAAAAGAAAAAAAGAAAAAGGAATGATCTAACAAAAGCGAGTAGAGTAGAAAAGGCAACCGAATTTCGCCATTTTTCTCCTCTCTCACTATTGCTAGCTACTACTGAAGTGGAAGAAGGAGTTGCACCTAAAGGCCAGATGCTGCAGCCATTTTATAGCCATTTCTTTTTCTTTTTCGTGGTGGCCTACACATTACGGACCTCGGTGGTGTGTTGATGTCACCGAGTTCTGTGGGGGCACCATGGGATTTGTCACGGAAGCGGTTTGCCTACTAAAGTTACTCAGTAAGCTTTAAACACTGTGGGGCCCACCATGGATGTATGTTATCTTATCCACGCCGTAAATCCGTTTGTGTAGATCATTTTAGGGCATGGTACCAAAATAGAATCATGTACAAAGGTCAAGTACAGCACACCACAGGAAATATTGGGAATGATGATGTCCAACGTTGAAACCTTCCTAGGGCCCACATTGATGTTTATTTTTCATCCAGCCTGTTCATAAGGTCACACAGAAACGGATGAAGGGAGAAAAATAAATATCAGCTTGATCCAAAACTTCTGTGGCCCCAAGAAGCTTTAAATTTTAAGCGTTCAATTCACACTGTTTTCCGTGGTGTGGTTTACTTGAGCATTAGATATGCTTCAAGTTTTTGTTACTCTGCTAAAATGAGTTGATAAAAAGTATGACCAGTGTGGATAAAACATATGTATCACAGTGGGCTCCACAGAGTTTACTTAAGCGTACTGAGTTGCTCGGTACGCCATCCGCTTCCATTTGTCCCAAAATCCAGTATTTCCTGCGACAGCGTCGCAGGAAGTTCATGCGCTCGGAAGATAAGCGGGCCCACCGTGATGTTTTCAAGAAATCTACCCCATCCATCCGTTTTCCATCTCATTTTGGAGAGGGAACAAAAACTGAGGCGGATCCAAAACTCAACTGGGCCACACAAGAAGAAAAGGTGGGGAAAGAAAGTCCTACCATTGAAATATTCCTGGGGTCCACTTCGATGTTTATCTGCCATGCAAACCATTCATAAAGTAATTCCCACTTCGATGTACTGAAATCTTAAAAATCATAGACTGATACAAAAGTCTCGTAGATATACCATGCATACATCCAGGTGGGACCTGCAGTCCGGGCCCACCGACGTTGCTGCTTCCCAGTCCATGGTGATAAAATGGTCATTGTCCCTTAGCATATCGTATTTGGCGGAGTCTGATGGGTGATAGGTAAGTGCATAGAAATTAGTAAGAAATTAAATGAATGGCATCCAAGTAAATCAAATAAACGGCTCAAAACATGATACGGCTCAAAATATGTTTACCGACGTATCGAAAATTACATTTAACTAAATTATCCCGCTGTCAAATTATTTGGCATTATTGGACGGCTATAAAGAAAAGTATGCCAAATCAGAGATCAGAATTATTTTTGGAATTGCGACTTACTTACGACAGATGTTGACAATTTAGTAGCTTTAATTTGGGATAGTTTATGCCACGTAGAGCTGGACACTGAACTGAGTCAAACATGGGCCAGGTTGGTTCGGTTCGATTGGTGACTAGGTTGTGTTCGAACAATTTCGAACAAACATTTGAATAATGGGGCCTTGTTCTTGTTCGGTTCGGCCGAGCCATTTTTCATTTCGAACAATTTTTTTAGTTCGAATAAATTTTAAATAATTTTTTTTCCTTTACAATCTAAGAAAAAATTCAAAACCCCTAAGCACTAATCCTAATAAAAAAAAATTTCAAATTTATTAAAAAAATATAAAATCTCCAAATTAAAAAACTCTAATCACATAACTTCACATTCACAAATCAATTTACAAATAAGATATTAAGAATATTAAATATTTAAAAATAAAAAAAGAGCAACAGAACAATTGGGTTTCATTTGGACCTTTAGAACGGGATGTGCAGACTAACGAGCAGAGAGAAGATAGGAATTGAACGACAAGCAGGTGGAACTATAGAACCAAATGACCAACAGTAGCTGTACGCATTTACAAATAAGATATTAAGAATATTAAATATTTAGAAATAGAAAAGAGCAATTGAGCAAGGGGGTTTCATTCGGACCTTTGGAGCTTCATGTGCAAACTGATGAGCAAAGGGATGATCGAAATGGCGGAATCGGATGGGCGAGCTGTGAGCAGGATTGATGAGCAGAGGGATGGCTGGACGAGTAGAGGATGGCCGGAATCGCGAGTAGGGTGGCTAGTAGATGGTCGAAATCGCGAGAAGGGTTAGGAGTTTCGGTCGGTTCGGCGGGCATGGGTGAAAGGGTGGGACTGTAGGAAGGACGAGTAGAGGGAGAGGGATGACTAGACGAGCTAGAGGGATGGCTGGATAGGCGAGTGAAGTTAGGGTTTCGATGGTTCGTTGGGCAGGGCGAAAATGTGGTTAGGACTGGCTGGGGTCGAGTAAAAAATGAGTGGTGAAAGTAAAAAAAAAAAACTATTTATATGTCTCTTTCGAACCGAATCGAACCAATTCGAATTAGACAACTTTGAACCAGTTAAACAAACCGAATCAAATCGAACAGAGGTCTGTTCATATACGATTCAAAATATTTATGAACAACCAAAATAATGTTCGATCCACTTTTGAACCAGTTGTTAGGTTTATTTTTTTTTTAATCGAACCGAGTGAACTGTTTGGTAATTTACTGTTCATGTCCAACTCTAATGCAACGTGGAGTATTTCATCACACGTTGCCTGAGCCACAGGGGCCACAGTTTCTTTTGTGACCAATCCACCCATCCATATGTTTTTTCAACTTATTTTAGGTCATGGGCCTAAAAAATGAGGCAAATCAGAAGCATAAGTGGGCCACATGACTGGCGAATAACGCTTACCATTGAAATATCTTGGGGCCATCATGGGCCCACTTTGAGCTTGGGATCTGCCTCAAATTTGGGTCCATGCCCTTAAATGAGCTCGAAAAACAGATGGATGAGATGGATTTTCCAAAAACATCAAGGTGGGCCCTACGTACAGTTTGAGTGAGGGTTACACAACAATAAAGGTCAATAAAACTGGTCGGGAGAGGGAGGTTGTTGGATATTTAAGTCCATACTTGAGGAGGGCTACCCGACCTAGGTGGGGCCCATAATGATGTTTGTGGCCAATCCATCCCATTCATATTTTTTTTCAGCTTAGTTTAGGGCATGGCCCCAAACATGAGAAAGATCCAAAGCTACAGTGGGCCCACACAATAGGAAACAATGGAAAATAACACTTATTGTTGAAATATCTTTTGTTCATTGTGGGGTCCATGAGATCTGGATCTGCCTCAATTTTGGATCCATGCTCTTAAATGAACTGATAAAACAGATGGATGGGGTGTATTTTATACCAACATCAAGATGGATCCCACGTACGGTTTGAGTGAGGGTCCACCGACAATGAAGGTCAATAAAATGGATAGAGCTGAGCATGAGCTAGGCTCGGTCACTGAACAGCCTAGCTTGTGTTCGGCTCAGCTTGGCCATCGAGCTGGACTTTTATGTTCGAGTGGCTCGGCCAAGCTTCGAGCCAAGTTTGAGCCGAGTTCGAGCTTGAGCCTTTCGAGTTGAATTCGAGCTGAGAGAAGAGCTTGGACTCAGGCAGCAGCCGGGCAGGGCCGTAGGAGAGAGGTGGTCGGTGGGTGGCTAACCGGGCGGTAGTGGTGGATGGACGGGTCAAGGTTTTGGGGAGGGAAGGGGGCGCTCGTTCGAAATGGGGAGGATTTTAGGGTTTTAGTCTTTTAGAATTTAAGTGTGTGTGTGTGTGTGTGTGTGTGTGTGTGTGTGTGTGTGTGTATAAGTCTCTATCACACTAGTGTTTCCCAAATATAATATACTTTTTTTTTTCACCCTCCCACCTCAAATTTCATTCATGAAAATAGGCTATACAAACCATTCAGGGGCGCTCGACCAAAAAGACATCGAGGCACCACCTATTGTATGAACCTAGCCAAGAAGGAAAAGGAAAACTATACAGGCTGTCGCTTAGCAAAAAAACAAAAAAAGAAAAAAAATGAGAGGGGGGAGGGGGGACTCAAAACTTCTCCCTGATGCCTCAGCCCCTCCATGAAGAAAGCGAGAAGGTTGACTATCTCTTCTTCTCCCGCAAGGAGCCAAGCCCCACTTTATCTAAACAGAGGGCTCCCTCTGCAAGAGTGAGGAAGGGTCGAGGTTGCGATAAAGATTGTTCTAACTTGGGCAGCACTACCAAGCCTTGTGAGGCTGTCCATAACCCCATTCGCTTCCCTAGGGATAAATCTGAAACAAACCTGAGTCGACCTGGGCAACAATCTAATGGTGGATAGCCAGTACCACAAACACCAAGGGCTAGATTTCTCATTAACAATCAAATCTACTACCACCTTAGAGTCACTCTCGACAATTATATTCCAGAGGTTTCTGTCCACACAGAGGGCAAGTCCCTCAGCTAACGCTCTAGCTTCTGCTTGAACATTAGAGCCGAACTCGAACCCCACTGCAAAAGCGAACACCATATCACCTGTCGCTCTCCTGCACACTCCTCCTCCAGATTGTCCTGGGTTCCCAATAGTTGACCTGTCCACATTGAGCTTTACCCATCCTTCTATTAGCTTCTCCCATCTCACAATTTGAAAAGTGGGCAAGATTGGGGTTGATGGGAAAATGCCCAGCTCCTGGATCTTCAACGAGTGCATCCTACACCCCTTAGAGCAGTCAGGGAGCAAGGGGAAGATCCGAGTGAGCCATCTTTTAACCTTGATATTCACATTTCCCCCACACCGCTTATCTCCCTCAAAGCGAATGTTGTTCCTATGAAGTCACAATTCCCACACTAGAAATAACAGAAGGAGGCCTCCCAGCTTCACCCGGCCTCCTCTCGACTCTACCAAACTCCACCATTGGTATAAACGATTCTGAATGGATTGCCCCCCAATATAGGAAATGTCAAAGAAAGGGGAGAAATACCTCCATACCTCTATGGCCAACTCTCCTCCAATAAAGAGATGATCTTGCGAGTCTTCGGAGGGAATCCAATCAACCAATATATATTTCCCTATATATATATAGGGAAATGGTGCTATGCAGTCGTCCTCATGGGAAGTCCCATGAGGTCGAGCTGTGTGGGCCCCACTGTGATGTGTAACGGCCATCCACACCATGCATTTGGTGGGTCCCCTACTGTTTATGGGATATCAAAAAATTAGGCTTGATCCGAAATTCAAGTGGGCCATACCAACTGAAAGAATGCAAAATCATGCCCACAACATCTAAAAGCACTTGTTGGGGCCCACCTGAGTTTTGGATACGGTTGAAAGTTGGTGTGACTTCCTGTTTAAGTGGGACATGCACAATGGATGGTCTAGATTTCTCAACCACATCTCAGTCGATCTTATAAACGATCATAAAGTTTTCAATAGGTAGATATCCACTATTAACTGTTGTTAATGGTGTGGCCCACCCAAGTCATAGAGTGCTCTGAGTTTATGGCCCAAGACCCACCATGGAACGGTGCATCGGACTGATGGTGTGGATGGCCATTACACATCACAGTGGGGCCCACACAGCTCGTTCCCATAAGGTCGACCGCATAGTACCATTTCCTATATATATATATATATATATATATATATATATATATATATATATATACACACACACACACACACACACACACACACACCTGGGCACTTCTCGTGAGAGACACTCGTGAGCACTTTTTCTTGGCCCATCAGACGTGATGTGAGCCTAAAATCTGAGCTGTCCATGTGATGCAGCACCCCAAAAAACCCTTGGGGCCCATCTTTCAACCTGATCCAAAACTCTGGTGGGCCGCAGCAGAAAACAAGAGGCAAATCAAGGTGCATGAAACTGTTTCCTTCTTTCATAGCCCACCAAAGCTCTGGAACAAGTTGAAAGATGGGCCATATGGGTTTTTTGGGGTGCTGCATCACATGGACAGCTCAGATTTTGGGCTCACATCACGTGCGATGAGCCAAGAAAAAGTGCTCACGAGTGTCTCTCACCAGAAGTGCCCAGGTGAGCATTCCTCTATATATATATATATATATATATATAGAGAGAGAGAGAGAGAGAGAGAGAGAGAGAGAGAGCTTGATTCATGCTCAGCTATACAACAACGGGGTTTTTGGGATTAGGAGTGGGCATTAAGGGGAAGCAACTTATGGATGAAGTGGATTTTGGGCACTAGATGATGCTGGGCCCAAACATGTAGCTATAGAACAACCGTTCATGTAATGCTTTCTTAACATATTAACCTCGCTGTGTCAAAGATTATAGAAGCTGGTGCCATTATCTTGTTATTAAAAAAAGAATAAGAAAAAAATGACGCTACAAATGCTATAAAAAAACAGCCCTCTATGAAGTCAGTAGCCAGCCTATATTAAACCATTGGAATAAATGACATATCCGGTGAAAGGGAGATGGATGATTCGCACGTCATAGTCTTCATTAATTGGGAATAGATGGATATGAATAAAGGACACATCCATCTCCCTTTCACGGATATATCGTTCATTTATTCCAAGGATGACTACCGATTTCATAGAGGGCCATCCCACGCGAGTCGTCCATAATTTATTTTAGCCGTCTATACTAAATTCCGATGATGATGGCATATTATTATACTTGCACGAGTGAGATGCAAGCCCACTCGATGTTCATATTCTATGTTCATGTGTGGCCCACTCGATGAATGGGCTGGCCTGATCGTTTGTTCTAAAGAATGGTTACAGTGCGCCCTATCTGATGAATGGCCTAGATATCATGCGTGCTTAGAACCCATCGTGTATCTTACACGAGTGATCAACTTAGCCGTATGGGAACCCTGTGCAACGTGCGCAGTCCATGTCATTGATTTATATAGCCGATTGTTTTCATAGGCCACGTCACCTCGATTCCACGATCCTAACTGAATCATCCATAGCATGCAAAAATTGATCGCCAGGATAATTTACGAAAGAGCGAATTAGCTGTTACCTTAGTAACAGCTTAATAGGTGTTACCCTAACCATGAGGGGTCTATCCTGATGTATTTGTTACATATCCAGGCCCACCATCTGTTTTTCCATCTCATTGTAGGGCGTTATCCCAAATCATAAGAATATCCAAATCTCAGGTGGCCCATACCAATATAAACAATAATGAGTAACCATTAAAAACATTTTGTGGGCCATAAAAGTTTTGGATGAATCTGATCTTTCTAATTTCCCTTCAAATAGATCTTCTTGACAATATCAACAGGTTGGATTGAAAATAAACAATAAGATGGTTCAGGGAAATGGATGTAGCGTGGATCTTATAGAATCAAGATCACAAGTATCGATGGCCCAAAAGAGGCCGGATCTATTACAAGCACTTGTTGGTTAACGTAAATACTCACGGAGGTTAATTTTGTCTTTTCACAAAGGCCTCAAAAAGAGACAAAAAGTTGTGAATCTACTCGCGCCGGCTGTCTAAATTGACATTGCTACCTTTGTGGTGTTACCTTATTACAACTTTAACCTTGAAATTGTCAGTTACGTCAAATCTTTGAAATGGGGCCCACATAAATTTAATTTGTCGATCGACACCGTCTAGCGGTTTTCACATCCTCTTTTATATCATTAGAAAAAAAAATGAGGCGTATCTGAGTGGAAGGTGGGTCGTAAAAAGTATTAGTAGTGTGTTAAGTATGTACCATTAAATGTAAATGAAGATGATGTGGACTACTTGATTATTTGATCTACCACATTTTTTTAGTATCGGAACAAAAAAAAATCTTTAAATTTGAATGAACAATATGGATCATTGCTAACAACATCAATAAATGAAGGTGTACCCATTACCATAATAAGGCAGTCCAAGTTGGGGTGAACCGTTACTATTTTGGAAATTCGGTGTGTGTCCGTGTTCGATAGTGTGTGGTTATAGTGGTTCTTGAGTCTCGGTACCGTAATGCAGCATCTTCTTGAGTGGTTACGAACCCAGTCATAGCTCGGTGAAAGCGTTCGGCGTGCCACCGAAGGGCTACAGTGCAAGTCGGTGTGGATCGATGTTATTTTAGCGATACCATGTGCGTCAATGTTTTTCGGTATGATGCTAGAATGCTTCCATAATCTTGATACCATGATGCAACGTCTTCCTAATTGGTTATGCACCCACTCCTACTTCGGTAAAAGAATTCGAGTTGCGACCGCATGGGCTGCAGTGCAATTCGGAAGGAACCGTTACTATTTTGGATGTCTCGTGTGTATCCGTGTTCATTGGTGTATGGTTAGAGTGATTGTTGAGTCTCAGTACCTTAACGCAGCGTCTTCTTGAGTGGTTACGAACCCACTCGTAGCTCGGTGAAAGCATTCGGCGTGCCAATGAAGGATTGCAGTGCAAGTCGGTGTGGATCGATGCTATTTTAAGGGTATAGTGTGCGTCAATGTTTTACGGTATGATCTTGGAGTACTTCCATAGTCTCGGTACCATGATGCAACATCTTCCTAGTTGGTTACGCACCCACTCGAACTTCGGTAAAAGAAATCGAGTTGTGACCGCATGAGCTGCAGTGCAAGTCAGAGGGAACTGTTACTATTTTAGAGGTTCGGAGTATGTCAGTGTTCGTCGGTGCGTGTTAAAGTGATTATTGAATCTCGGTACCCTAACGCACCGTCTTCTTGAGTGGTTACGCACCAACTTGAAATTCGGTGAAAGCATTCGGCTTGCCACCGAAGGACTGCTATGTAAGTCGGAGTGAATCGATGCTATTTTAGGGGTACAGTGTGCGTCAATGCTTTTCGGTGTGTGGTTAAAGTGCTTCCGTAGTGTTGGTATCATGATGGAGAGTCTTTCCAGGTGGATACGCACCCACTCGTAGTTTAGTGAAAGCGTTCGACGTGCGATTGCATGGGCTGCAGTACAAGTCAGAGTGAATCGTTACTATTTTGGGGATCCCGTGAGTGTCCGTGTTTGTCGGTGTGTGATTAGAGTGATTCTTGAGTCTCAGTACCCTAATGCAGCATCTTTTTTGGTGATTATTGTTTGATTTCCTCCAAGTGTAGAGGTTCAATTGTAATATTCCTGTGAGTACAGGGTTGATCCCACGAAGACAGTCTACAGAGAAAGCTTCTTATAGATCAACTAAACAGGTAATGAAAATAGATATCAAATGATCTATCCTAAATAGATTAAGGATTTGGATTGATATGGAAAAATCAAACTAAAGCATCGAAGTTCCACATACGGATTTAACAAACCATCTATTATGACTGATAATGATAACTCAACTAGATCAGAGCACTATGGTCTGTCTAGTCGGAATATTTAACAATTAAAGCATGTAAAAAGGAGTAGAAAACTGTCAAAGATTATAAATCTCAAGTTTTACATTACTAAAACATACTTATGAGCTACAGGGATTGTAAGGATTTGAGATCCATGAGATCACAAATCAAACAATGTGGAAGGTCAAAAGCCTCTCCCATCTAGAAAATCTGTATTAGCTAGATCTAAGCATCCACCATACGGTTTTCACATGATGGATCAAAGATTTTCCTAATACATGATAACATGTATCAATCTTAAGATCTCATCATGAAATCATTAAGGAATCATCATGATGGATAATCTATTGAATCTATGTGCTTCCCTTCTAGCTCTGGTTAGAAGAGAATTAGAAACATATGTTTAAAAATGAAAAAGGGATAAGAAAAAGAAAAAATAAAAGAGGAGAAGAATTGCAATAATAATAAAAACTTGAATTAATCTGAAGAACTTACACCTTAATGAACTTGCATGAATAAGGAATATAGTAAAAAAATCTCTCTCTCTCTCTCTTACTCTCTCTAGAAACTCCTAGGAAAGAAATCTAAAAGAAAAGAAAAAAATGGGAATATCATTTGTGGAATCCGGCTCCCCTTTTATAGACTTGCACCGTCTCGAAATTCACAATTTAACAGCCCTAGGGCTATTTCTGCACTTTCTGCATATTGCTTTTCCAGCACTGCAGTCATGGATTTGGACTTTTCAGGACATTTTCTGCACCATTCAAGCATCGTATCACCATCTCTTGGACTTTAAATCACCATTTTAGCTCGAATTCATCATAATTTACACAATCACTATTAAACATGAAAACACATGTAATTAGATCACTTTAGTCACATAATTCATGTAAATGCAAGATGAATGTGGGGTTAAACATGCAAAATTTGTCACTCAACAGTTATCCACCCATTCGTAGTTCAGTGTAAGCATTCAACGTGCCATCGAAAGGCTACAGTGTAAGTCGAAGTGGATCAATTCTATTTTCGAGGTACGGTACGGTGCATCAATGTTAGTTGTTGTCTATGTAGAATGGTTCTATAGTCTTAATACTATGATCGAGAGTCTTCGTAGATGGATACATATATACTCATAGTTCAATGAAAGCGTTCGACCCACGATCGCATTTGCTGTAGTGCTAGTCGGAGGGAACCGTTAATATTTAGGGGGGTCTAGTATGTGTTCGTATTTATCGATGCGTGGTTAGAGTAATTCTTGAGTTTTATTTCCCTAACGTAGCGTCTTCTTGAGTGGTTATGCACCCACTCGTAGTTCGGTGAAAACATTCGACGTGTCATTGAAGGAATACTGTAGAAGTCGAAGTGGATCGATGTTATTTTAGGGGTACAGTGTGTGTCAATGTTTTTTAGTATGTGGTTAGAGTGCTTCTGTAATGTCGGTACTATGATGCAGCGTCTTCCTAGTTGGTTACACACACACTCGTACTTCGGTAAAAGTATTCGAGATGTTACCACATGTTTGGCAGTGCAAGTTGGAGGGAACTGTTACTATTTTGGGGGTCCGGTGTGTGTCTGTGTTCGTCGGTGCTTGATCAGACTGATTCTTGAGTCTCGGTACCCAAATGTAGCATCTTCTTGAGTGGTTACGCACCCACTCGTAGTTCGGTGAAAGCGTTTGGCGTGCTATAGAAGGGTTGGTGTGTAAGTCGGAGTGCATCGATGCTATTTTAAGGGTACGGTATGCGTCAGTATTTTTCGGTATATGGTTAAAGTGCTTTCGTAGTCTCCGTACCATGATCCATCTTCTTCCTAGTTGTTTACGCACCCACTCGTGATTCAGTAAAAGCATTCGAGATGTGACTGCATGTGTTGCAGTACAAGTCGGAGGGAACCATTATTATTTTAGAGGTCCGGTGTATGTCCGTGTTCGTCGGTGCGTGTCAGAGTGATTCTTGAGTCTTGGTACCCTAACGTGGCGTCTTCTTGAGAGGTTACACACCCACTCAAAGTTCGGTGAAAGCGTTCGGCGTACCACCGAATGGCTATTGTGTAAGTCAGAGTGAATCGATGCTATTTTAGGGGTAAGGTATGCGTCAATGTTTTTCGCTATTTGGTTGGAGTGTTTCCGTCATCTCGGTACCATTATGCATCTTCTTCCTAGATTTTTACACACCCAATCGTAGTTTAGTAAAAGTATTCGAGATGCGACCGCAGGTGCTGCAGTACAAGTCGGAGGGAACCGTTACTATTTTGGAGGTCCAGTGTATGTCCATGTTCGTCGGTGCGTGGAAGAGTGATTCTTGAGTCTCGGTTCCCTAACGTAGCGTCTTCTTGAGTGGTGACGCACCCACTCGCAGTTCGGTGAAAGCGTTTGGCGTGCCACTGAAGGGTTGTTGTGTAAGTCGGAGTGGATCGATGCTATTTTAGGTGTACAGTGTGCGTCAATATTTTCGGTATTTGGTTAGATTGCTTCGGTAGTTTCGGTATTTGATACATCTTCTTCCTAGTTGTTTACGCACCCATTCGTAGTTCAGTAAAAACATTCGAGATGCGACCGCATGTGCTGCAGTACAAGTCGGAGGGAACCGTTACTATTTTGGAGGAACGATGTATGTCCGTATTTGTCGGTGCGTGTCAGGGTGATTCTTGAATCTCGGTACCCTAACGTAGCGTCTTCTTGAGTTGTTACGCACCCACTCTAAATTCGATGAAACCATTCAGCATGCCACTGAAGGTCTGCTGTGTAAGTTGGAGTGAATCGATACTATTTTAGGGGTACAGTGTGCGTCAATGTTTTTCGGTATTTGGTTAGAGTGCTTCCGTAGTCTTGGTACCATGATGCATCTTCTTCCTAGTTGGTTACGCACCCATTCGTAGTTCAGTAAAAGCATTCGAGATGCGACTGCATGTACTGCAATACAAGTCGGAGGGAACCGTTTGGAGGTCCGGTGTATGTTCGTGTTCGTCGGTACGTGATAGAGTGATTCTTGAGTCTTGGTATCCTAACGTAGCGTCTTCTTGAGTGGTGACGCACCCACTCGCAGTTCGGTACTGAAAGCGTTCGGTGTGCCACCGAAGGGTTGCTGTGTAAGTCGGAGTGGATCGATGTTATTTTAGGGGTACTGTGTGCGTCAATATTTTTCGGTATTTGGTTAGATTGTTTCGGTAGTTTTGGTACCATGATATATCTTCTTCCTAGGTGTTTACGCACCCATTCGTGGTTCAGTAAAAGCATTCGAGATGCGACCGCATGTGCTGCAGTACAAGTTTTTGGGAATCGTTACTATTTTGGAGGTCCGGTGTATGTCCATGTTCGTCGGTGCGTGGCAAGTGATTCTTTAGTCTCGGTACCCTAACATAGTGTCTTCTTAAGAGGTTACACACCCAC
Source organism: Liriodendron chinense (assembly GCA_003013855.2). Lineage (NCBI taxonomy): Eukaryota > Viridiplantae > Streptophyta > Magnoliopsida > Magnoliales > Magnoliaceae > Liriodendron > Liriodendron chinense. The sequence goes on along the minus strand of PVNU02001640.1, from coordinate 22,894 downwards.
TCAAAATTCGGTGAAAGCGTTCGGCGTATCACCGAATGGCTGCTGTGTAAGTCGGAGTAAATTGATGCTATTTTAGGGGTACGGTATGCGTCAATATTTTTCGGTATTTGGTTAGAGTGCTTTCGTAGTTTCAATACTATGATACATCTTCTTCCTAGTTGTTTACGCACCCATTTGTAGTTCAGTAAAAGCATTCGAGATGCGACCTCATGTGCTGCAGTACAAGTCGAAGGGAACCGTTACTATTTTGGAGGTCCAGTGTATGTCTGTGTTCGTCGGTGCATTTCAGAGTGATTCTTGAATCTCGGTACCCTAACGTAGCGTCTTCTTGAGTGGTTACGCACCCACTCAAAATTCGGTGAAACCATTCGGCGTGCCACCGAAGGACTGCTGTGTAAGTTGGAGTGAATCGATGCTATTTTAAGGGTACAGTGTGCGCCAATGTTTTTCGGTATTTGGTTAGAGTGCTTCCGTAGTCTTGGTACTATGATGCATCTTCTTCCTAGTTAGTTACGCACCTACTCGTATTTTGATAACAGAGGAAGCCGATTCGCTGGTGTACGTGGACCACGCTAGAAAACATAGACCCTACATTGATTCACCGTCAAAACATACATACGGCCCACCATGATGATTATTTGCCGTCCAAACTGTTCATAAGGTCACATGGACCTGGATGAAGGGTAAAAACAAATATCGGACTGAACCAAAACTTCTAGGACCCTAAGAAGGTTTTAATGGTATGCGTTCAGTCTCACTACTTTCTGCAGTGTGGTCCACTGAAACTTTGGATCTTTCTTATTTTTTAGATCGGGCCTTAGAAAAAATCTCAAAAAATGGATGGATGGATTGGATATAACACGTGGCTCATGGTGGAAGAACTTCACGACGTCAGTACACCTTGGTGTACCTTACCACTGCATTCGAGAGCGGATTTCCTGTGAAAGCCTTGCGCTGGAAGTTCCTACGCTGGAAACCAATTAGGGGCCCAAAGTGATGTTTTTTTATAAATCCATCCCGTCCATCTGTTTTGGGAGCTCATTTTAGGACATGAGAATAAAAATGAACCGGATCAAAGACTCGAGTGGGCCGAAAACGTGAGGATTGAACGTCCACAGTTGAAATATTTGTGGAGCCACAGGAGTTTTGAATCAGGATAATATTTGTGTTTCTAGTTCATCCCAGTAGTAGTGACTTTATGAACGGTATGGATGTCATACAAACATCACTGTGGACCCAGGGAGGTTTCAACGGTAGTAATTTATCTACCCACCTTTCCTTTAGTTCGGCCCACTTGAGTCTTGGATTCGGTTCATTTTTGTTCTCATGTCCTAAAATGAACTCCCAAAACTAATGGACGGGGTGGATTTATAAAAAAACATCATTGTGGGCCCCACCTTGGTTCCCAGCGCAGGAACTTCCCGCGCAAGGCTTTCGCAGGAAATCCATACCGCATTCAACGACACCTCTCTCTCTCTCTCTCTCTCTCTCTCCACTCTCTCTCACTCTGTCTGCTATCTCCCTCCTATGAAGAAACCCAGCCACCTATTGTATCTCCTGCTCTCCCCACTCTCTATTTCGAGCGTGGTCTCTCTCTCTCTCTCTCAACACAAAGTCCGTACCAGCGCCAACCTCTCTCACCACAAAATCGCTTCCAAATCAGGTATGAGTTTCACATATTATTGGATTAAAGAAGTCATTTGTTTGGATTTTCTTGACGCATTTTTTTAAATGACAAATCCCTTATCTGGTTTGGGGGAAAACATCACTGTGGGCGCCACCTTGGTTCCCAGCGCCGCTTTCGCAGGAAAACCAAGCCCGGTGTTACCGGGGCGCGGTTTGGGTGGATCCTTGGATCCACTAAGTTCGTTGGATCCCTAATTGTGGGGCCACTGTGATGTATATACCTTACATCTATATCGTAAATGTATTTTGAAATCTTATTTTAAGGCACTATGCCAAAAATGAAGCAAATCCAAATCTTAAGTGGACCATACCACATGAAATAGTAGTGATTGAATCCACACCATTAAAAACTTCATGGGGGCCACTTGAATGTTTATTTTCCATCCAACCTGTTGAAAAGGTCACAAAGATCTGGATGAAGATACCAAACAAATATCAGCTTGACCCAAAACTTTTATGACCTGTGAAAAGCTTTTAAAGGGAGAGTACCATTATTTTGTATTATGGTCCACCTCATATTTGGATCAAATTAATTTTTTTTAATCATGATCTAAAATGAGTTTTCAAGATGAATTGACGCAGTGGATGTAATACACACACATCACACAATGGACGGCACGATAAGGGATCCAATGAAGCCGCGCCCATGTTAGCGTTGGGAGTGCGAATTAGGTGTTACCCCAGGAACATCTTATTGGGTGTTACCCCTACCGAGTGGCCCACATGGATAGTATTTTGTATATCCACACCGTCCATCCATTTCTCTAGCCCTTTTAGGATGGTCTTCCAAAAATTATACAAATCCAAATCTCAAGTGGACCATACCACTTGAAAGAGTGCTAATTGAATACCCACCATTAAAAATATCAAAGAGCCCATCGTAAGGTTTTGATAATGTTTAATTGCAAGCCACTTATTATATTGGTATGGTTTAAGATTTGGATTTTATTATGATTTGAGATTTCATCATAAAATGAGATGTAACAACAGATGAACGGATATACAAAAAAATACATCAAGGTACGCCCCATACAATTAGGGTAACACCTATTAAGATGTTACCAGGATACACCATGCGGGGTTTAGGTGGATCCCTAATTGTGTGGCCCTACTGTGATATATGTGCCTTGCATCCACATCATCCATACATTTTTAAGCTCATTTTATGGTAGGATCCAAAAAATGAAGCATATACGAAACATTAGGTGGACCATATGATAAGAAACAGTGGTGATTGAACTGATTACTGATATTCATGGGGGCCATTAAATTATTCATGGGGGCCACCGAAGAAATGTTTATTTTCAATCCAACCTACAGAGACCTAGATGAACAGACTATGAAAATATCATATTGAACCAAAACTCTTGTTGCTCTCTAGAAGTTTATAAACCACATAGATAAATCTGACTACGAAAATGTTGCTTCTGTATTATGGTCCACCTGAGATTTGGATCAGCATGAATAAACCATATACATTCATGATGGGACCAACTAAGTTTACTCAGTACGATATAAAGGGAATTGAGTAACTTAGTACACTATTTAAATTTCACCTAGGGGATTCATGGGACCCACCATGATATATGTTTTTTATTCAAGTCGTCAATCAATTTTGAAAACTTGCAGGGATGATGATTCCAATGACATGATAATGATCGCTCATACTGTAATGAATGACTAGTCAAAAGTGGATTGAGTTGTCCCAAATAATCCAATACAAATAAAGTGGTTGTTCGAAATGACTACTCGTATCACAAATAAAGTGGTTGTTCGAAATGACTACTCATATCAGGGTTAAATAACTATTCGATGCACAAACTGTTTGATATTACGCCTCATTTTCTCAGTTTGTACTCAACGTTACTCTGGCAGGTCCTTCTACATATATAATGTGGTGTGTATTATGCACCTACACTCCACTCATCCATAATACTTGAACTCATACAGAAATATGCCACTAAACTGTCGTGCACATCGGCAACCCAACCAACATCCACCTCCTGGCGACTCCTACCGTATGTGCATAAAAAGGGCTGAGTGGGATCGTCAAATACGTGAAGGAGAACAATGGGCATCCAGATGTAGGAAATACAGCCTTCCAATACCCAAACGACATTCATTGAATACGAGACGTGGTACGTTAGAAGAAATGGAGATTGCATTGGCAAGGCTGAAAAGGGAGATTAGGAGGATGGTAAGCCGTGTAGCAAGGGTGTGGGTTGAAGGAGAGATGATTAATTTGATGTATGCATCTGAATCGGAAATGTCAAATGAGAGTGAGGGAAGTTCCTCGGATTTTGACTAATAATTGATTGTGGTTGTTCAACTCATTTCTATGTTCTTATGATTATACATGCTTAAATGCAATCTATATAATCTTTTCATGCTTTTAGACGTATGGGTTTAATCTATGTAATCCTTTCATGTGGCTAAGAGTAATTATTTATACCAGGTAGCCACCTTAATACTTGTAAAATCAGTACACAGTACAATATTTGGATTTCCTGTTAAAGGCTTTTGGATGGGATGCTAGGTAGGGCAGTCATGATGTTCGTGTGAAAAATCTACCCTGTCCATCCATTTTGCGAGATCATTTTAGGGTATGAGACCTAAATTAAGAATTATTTTATATGGCCTGCTTTAGTTTTGGATGTACCTCATTTTTTGTTTTGTGTCTTAAAATGATCTCAAAATAAATGAACGAGGTGGATTTCTCATGAGCATCACATTGGGCCCCACTTAACATCCCAGCGTATGCACTAGATTAGATGGTACGCCGAATCGACAGTGGTGGGTGGAACCCCTAGCTAAGAGGCCCACTGGGAAGTACATCCATGTCGTCCATCCGTAAAGCTAGCTTTAGGGCTTAGGCCATGATTTAAAAAATTAAGTTGGTCGAAATGGAAAATGGATTATAGTAAAGGAAACAATGGTGATTAACTTTACAGGTGTTTCCACAGGTTGGGTGGAATCAATGAAGTTTCTAATGGTGAGGATAAACTCCAACGGTTTGTAATTCCACCTTTATATTTGTGAGAAATCTATAACGTCCATCGATTTTTTTTCAGATCATTTAAGACATGGGACAAAAAATTACACCGAACTAGTGCTTTGAGTGGCCTGCATGACTGGAACAGTACTGGGTAGGGAAATGACTACAGTTAAACCTCCCTAAAAACCTTGTGATGTTTACATAGAATCCATACCGTTTATAAGGTCACTATTACTGAGATGAGCGAAAAACAAAAATAATATTAGCCTGATTCAACTATTTTTGGCCCTACCAATGTTTCAATAGTGGATGTTTGATCTCACTATTACCAGTCGTGTGGCCTGTTTAAGTTTTGGATCTACCTCATCCATCTATTTTTCAATAATGGATGTTTGATCTCATTGTTTCTTGTTGTGTAGCCCGTTTAAATTTTGGATCTACCTTATTTTTCTTCCAATGTCCTATATAGATATGGAAAAACCCATGGACGGTGAGGATTTCGAACAAGCATCCCAGTGGGCTCCACAAAACTTCCGCCGGCAAGAAACGGATTGCATACTGAGTAACTCAGTACTTTAAGCATACTGGGTAAACTTCATGGGGTCCACCATCATTTATGTATTTCATCCACTCCATTTATCCATTTTAAAATAAAATTTTATGGGGTTTATACAAAAAATGAAGGCTATAAAAGGCTGAAGTGGACCACACCACACGAAACAATGTGAATTGAACCTGTATCGTTGAAAAATTCTTGCGGCCAAAGAAATTTTGGATCAAGCTGATATTATTTATTTTTTTATCTTCATCAATGGCTGTGTGATCTTGTGAACAGGTTGGATGACAAATAAACATCACTGTGGGCCGTAAGAAAGTTTTCAATAGTGGAAATCATTATACTCACTGTTTCTTGTGGTATGGTCTACTTGAGTTTTGGATATGCTTCAGTTTTGGTTTCAACCCCTTAAATGATCTAGAAAAGTGGATGGACAGTGTAGATGAACTACATACATTTATAGTAGGCCCAACAGTGGCCCACCATCAAAATGCTTTCTAAAAGAAAACCTTTGGAATATTTCCCGCCAAAAAAATATTATGTTGGGCGGGAAACAAATGCGTGTAGAAAAGGCTGATATATGTGTTGGCAACCAACTTTTTGAAATGACAAAAATGCCCCTTCAAAGGTAGAAGGATGGTCAGGATGTTCTTCCCCGTTGAGTGGCCCATTTGAGTTTTGGATTGAAATGAATTTTGGCCACAAAGGAAAGCATTATTAGATATATGTGATGGACGGATTAGATTGCATACACGCAACAGTATGAGCCTCATAAATTGCATTGTACGTTTACGTTAACCTACAAGTGCTTGTAATAGATCCGGCCTCGGCCCAAAAATCATATTGATTGAACAATCCTAAACCTTGCTTTAGTGGCAAAAAAATAAACCGCTCAGAGAAGCAATTGAGCAACAGTTGCATGGATGGGGCCTTCCTACGGTGGATATTACTGTAACGTGGCCTATCTAGTGTGGGGCCATGATATATAAAAGTGGTTCTAGAACAGCCACTACGAATAAACAAATGGCCCATTCTGCCCGGCCCATACATTACTTTTTATAGAAGTAAGGTTGGGACCATCGAAACATAACATGGTGGCTATTAATACCGTTAAATGCCTTGTGTCCAATCGTAGATTTTTTTTTTTTTTTTTGGTATCCTGTCCATTCAATGTAATGTCCAGTAGATGGACCGTTTATAGCAGTGGCAATGGGCAGGCCAGGCTAGTACCAGCCCCAAACCAAAACCTCCAAGGACCTAGCACAGAGTCCCAAGTCCGGGCCTGATCAGACAAAATCCCTATTTCAGACTTCAATGTTCCTAATCCATCCATTGATCATGGTGCAATGCACACGCCCAAAGAAATAAACATTTTAAAGAAATTAAACCAACGGTACACATTCAAAATGGATGGGCCACCTGAGGATTAGGAAGGAGACGTTTGTAGGATATCACACATTTTCATATAAAGTTGGGTGGTTCTATAACAGCCGCTGCAAAAAAAAAAAAAAAAAAGGCCCATTCTGCCCAGCCCATGCATTACTTTCTATACAAAATAAGACTGGGACCATTAAGGACACTATCACAACCATTAAATGCATTGTGTCCAACTGCCGATTTTTTGTATCCTGTCCGTTCAACGTATTGGCCAATAGATGGACTGTTTATAGCAGTATAAATGGGCCAGGCCAGGCTAGTACTGTGCCCAGTCCGATTCTTAAGGTCCAAAAGTCAAACCTGGACCAAACCCTCCAAGGCCTAGCAAAGCAGCAAAGCAGCTGGGCCTGACCTGACCCAAAACTTGACAAAATCCCTATTTCCTACTTAGATCATCCTAATCCATCCATTGATCGAGTGCAACGTGCATGCCCAAAGAAATAAACATTTTAAAGAAATGAAACCAACGGTCTACATTCATGATGGATGGGTCGCATTACTGAGGATTGGAATGATACATAATTGTAGGAAATAATACATGTATATAAATTGGGTAGGTAATAGTAGATGCAGGGGAGGGAGCCAAAAAAAATAGAAGCCATCATGTGGTCTCAAGAAAATGAAGAAATATCAAGGGTGGACTGCAAATGGACACTCAAAGTCAAGAAAAACGAAAGGCGGGCATTGAAGAGCCGGCAGTCCACCCTTCTGAAGGCAAGGGATTGTAAGGTTAAGAAATTCTGCTTTGGCCAATCTAAGATGAACCTACCATATGGAATGTGTACCACCGAACACAGTATCTTCGAACCTTGTGTTTAGATCAGTGTCCCAGATTGGTCCCCCGCCCATGGGAAGTTCCTGTGGCTGAAAGCTATGTGGGCAACAGAGATGCCGGTGGGAACAGAAATCCACTCCGTCCAATTCATTTCTAAAAATATAAAGTTAGGATCATCTCGGACGCTTGATTATGGGACTAAAGCTTATTTTTTTTTAATAAAAAAATAAATTTAGAGAGATTGATTTTGAAATTTTTTACTGAATTTTATTGAGTATAGAACTTTGAATTATATAAGAGGAGGGGCCCTCATCAAGAGGAGGCCCCAATAAGAGAAAATTATAATCAATCAAGAGAGATTATAATAAAAAATATACTAACCTGCTTAAAACTAGATATAAAAGAAAATAAATACAAAGAAAATCAAATATGTCTAATTTATGTCTAATTGAATTTTCTAATACTCCCTTAAGTTGTTGAGTAAAGGCCCTGTTAGTGGAGCCTTCAAACTACTAACTGAGGGGGTTCGGGAGACCGACCAAGAGGTTGGGCGCCCGACCCCACTTGTGAATTTCTAGATTTAAAGCCAAAACTCATTGGACGTTTTTGGGAGGTTTCGGGCGCCCGACTTGGGCCCGTTGGGCGATCGACGTTGGGCTCGGGCGCCTGACCTTGGAGCCTAATAGTTTGTGCGGTTTTGCGCTAATTGTTTCTAATTCCAGATTTCTCTTATTTAAAGGGCGTAAACGAGATTAGGGTTATCGCTAATACATGTTCTACACTATTGGGGAGAGAAGGCGAGTTTTGGGTGAATGAAAAATGGTTTTCTCTTGGGTTTCTTGCTTCTAGGTTGTAATTCTCTGTAAATCTTCTGAGTTTCATAGTGGATACTGTCGCTTTGTGCCGTGGTTTTTTCCTGTAAGGGTTTTCCACGTAAATTTTGGATTGTTCTTTGAGGTTGATTGTATGCGTGCATGTGGTGATCGTTTGATTCAACTATGTGCTTCCGTAAGGTTTTTCCAACAAGTGGTATTAGAGCTATCGTTGGGTATAGCAGGATTAAAACCTGAGACGACACATGACATCGGGCACGAAGTTCGACGTTGAGACGTTCTCCAGCAAAAATAACTTCGAGTTATGGAAGGTGAAGATGCAAGCCACCCTAATTTAGTAAGGCGTCGAGGGCGCTCTTGGGAAGCGAACTGATACTATGAAGGAAGATAAGTAGACCCAGATGGACAAGAAGGCCAGAACGTCTATACAATTGTGCTTGACGAATGACGTTCTCTATCACGTCATGAGGGAGAAGTCTATAATGGATACATGGACCAAGTTGGAGAGCGTTTATGCGAAGAAATCTCTGAAAAACAGAATGTATCTGATGATGCAACTCTTTACGTTGAAGATGATGGAAGGGGCCGATCTGGACGACCACATTAGCACATTTAACCGGTTAATTTGCAAGTTGCTGGATATTGGTGAAGAAATAAAGGACAAGTATCAAGCCTTCATCCTGCTGAACTCGCTTCCTAGTTCATACGAGACTATCAGGGACTCTTTGTGTGTAAGTAGGGAAATCATAAACGTTGAGACCATCGTCTCACCCTCCAGTCGAAGGCGATGATATAAAAGAATGGTGACGCTGGGTCTTCCTCCGATGCACTGGTTATGAGAGGAAGAAATTCGGAGCAAGGTGATGGATCGTTGTGTTCTAGATTTAAATCAAAGGGCAAGGGCAAAGAAAAGTTGAAGTGCTGGGGCTGTAACCAGTCAAAGCATATGAAGGAGTGTAAGAGACCTAAAATTAAGAAAGAGAAGACGGGGGATTCTTCTAGGGAGGCCAATACCGCACAAGTGTCTGAGGGCAGCGATAGTGATATTTGTGAAGTTCTAACTATGTTGAAGTCAGATTTTCTCTGTGATGAGTGGCTCGTGGACTCCGGGGCTTCGTATCACATGTGCTATGACCGGAGTGCCTTTAATTCTTATAGGGAACATGAGGGTGGCTCAATGTTCTTAGTCGATGACTACGCCTGTAAAGTTGTAGGGATTGGTACGGTGGGTATCAAGATGTTTGATGGGATCGAATGTATTTTGACGGAAGTGCGCCATGTTCTTAAGTTGAAAAAGAGTCTTATCTCTCTTAGTACACTTGAGGCTATGGGCCGGGTGTAAATTCATCGGATTTAATCGGTGTTGCAAGGTTTCAAAGGGGGCCCTAGTCATTATAAAGGGACATAAGCATGAAAACCTTTACAAATTGATTGATAGTATTTCATTAGGTGGAGCCGCAACTATTGTAGTTGATTTCATGTCTGCACGTGTGTGGCATGCACGTTTGGGGCACATAAGCGAGCAGGGTATGAAGGTACTTTCTGATTGTTCTTAATTAATTCTTAATTTTAAAAGCATAGACTTAAATATGTGTGAGCATTGCATGTATGGTAAATAGTATAGGCAATCTTTTCAAACCGAAAAATATGTTTGTAAAGGGGTACTTGAGTATGTTCACTGAAATGTATGGGGGCCGTCGCCCTTTATTTCTATTGGGGGTCATTGTGGTTCGTGTCATTTATTGATGACTACAGTAGGAAGGTGTAGGTTTATTTTTTGAAAAGTAAATCTGATATTTTTACCACTTTCAAGCATTAAAAAGTGGTGGTGGCAAAAATTAAAATTGCTGAGAACCGATAACGGTGGAGAGTTCACTTCTAGAGAGTTCAATTGGTATTGCAAAGAGGAAATGATCGTGAGGCACAATAAAGTGTGTCACACACCAAAACAGAATGGTGTGGCTAAGCGGATGAACCATACTCTTTTGAAAAGAGCCTGGTTCATGCTCAGTAATGCTGAGTTGGGCAAAGGGCTATGGACTGAGGCAGTTAACACTACTTGTTACCTAATGAATCGGTCCCCTTTTACTACTATAGATTGTAAAATTCTAGAGGAGGTGTGGAGTGTTCGGTCATTAGACTACTTAAGTCTGCGTGTGATTGGTTGTGAAGCTTATTCTCATGTACTGTCAGTTGAAAGAGATAAGCTAGACCAAAGGGCTAAAAAATGTATCTTTATTAGATATGATGATGGAATGAAGGGTTACAAACTGTACGACTCTGTCACTCGTAAAATCACTGTGAGCCGTGATGTCAGGTTTGATGAGGGTTCTTTGTTCCAAAAGAATGTGCCAAAGGAACCAGAAAAATCAGAGGTTGTTGACATCTAGGTTGACAGATATGAGACATGGGCCGCTACTGAGACGCGGTCAGAGGTACAGGATCAGGTGGAGTAGCCACATGTGCGAAGAAATCTACTTAGGGATCGCAAGATACTGGCAAGGTATATAGATGATTTGAACGTTGCATTCACCCTTATTACAGATGAGGGGGATCCGTCTAACTTTGAGGAGGCACTACAGAATATAGATGCTGAAAAGTGGAACGTGGCAATGCAAGACGAGATGGACTCTCTATACAAGAATGAAACTTGGGAGCTAGTGAAGCTTCCTGTGGGCTAAAAAGCAATCAGGTGTAAGTGGATTTTTAGAAGAAACATGATAGGTATAAGGCTAGATTGGTAGCGAAGGGATATGCTCAGCGTGAAGGTGTGGACTTCAATGAGATCTTTGCGCCGGTTGTGAAGCAGATATTTATCAAGTTCGTGTTGGTTTTGGTTTCCCAATATGATCTCGAGATGGAATAGATGGATGTGAAGACTACTTTCCTACATAGGGAATTGGATGAGCAGGTTTATCAGTGAAAGGAGCTGAGAATAAGGTTTGCAGGTTGATAAGATCATTGTATGGTTTCAAACAGTCACTTAGGCGGTGGTACAAGAAGTTTGATTCCTTCATGATGAGTTAGGGCTTTTCCAAGAGTGAGTACGATCATTGTGTCTACTTCAAGACATTGAGTAATAAAATTTTCTCATATTGGTATTATATGTCGATGACATGCTTATTGTCAGTCATAACATGTATGGCATCAATGTGTTGAAGACTTAACTTTCAGGGACATTCAGTCATAGTAGCTTATGAGTAGTGATTAAAATGCTGACTTTTAGCCTCGGTTCTTTAGCAATAGTGGGTAAAAGTTGACCTTTAGTCTTGGTTCCTTTGTAATAGTGGCCAAAAGCTAACTTTTACCCTTGGTTCAACCATGGTTAAAAGCATACTTTTACCCTCAGTTCCTTAGCAACCGATGCTTAAAAGCTCATTTTTAATCTCGGTTACTTAATAACCGAGGCTAAAAGAGTTACTTAGTAACCATCAGTAAAAGATAACTTTTACCCTCAGTTACTTAGTAACTATGGCTAAAAGCTAACTTTTACCATCAGTTCATTAGCAATTGAGGCTAAAAATGGAATTTTAGCCTCTGGTTGTAACTAGTCGTGGCTAAAAATTGACTTTTAGCTTTAGTTCCTTAGTAATCATGGCTAAAATTTGACTTTTACCCTCGATTCCATGCCAACCATGGCTAAAAGTTGATTTTTACCCCTGGTTCCTTAGCAACCAAGGCTAAATAGCATATTTAGTCTCGGCTTTTTGTACTGTGGCTAAAAAACTGTGGGTAAAGGCCTTTTCCTTGTAGTGACATTCATTATTAGTCAAGTGGATTACTCCATGAAAGCACATTATTAATCTAGTGTAATATGCAAATGTAAAAAGGTTCAAGCAAGAGTTCACTTCTGATACACTGAAATCTGAAAACTCAACAAGGTATAGAGTATACAATCAAGGGTTGCTTCGATTATAGCTGGGGGTGTGGGATAGGAGAGATGTAATTTTTTTTAAAGAAAAAGGATGGACGGCTGAATTGCCACATGTACATGTAGAGATGTGGGAGAAGGAAAGGAGAGCTAGGACAATAATTATAAGATGAGATTATCCTAGATCTCAGATCCCAACCCTCATCTGTCAATCTTGAACCCTAGAGTTGGCTTGAATGCTTATATGGGTTGAGTTGAAAGATTTAGGTGAATGGGACACACTCTCACTTTTCTCTACTATTTACTGCACCCTCACTACTACTACTCTTATTCTAACAAGAATCTCTCCTTGCAACTGTGTTACTCTCCTCTTTTATGCTTTTGTATCTCTGTGTCCCTTCTTCTTTTGAAATGAGAGGGGTGGGTCCCTATTTATAGAGGTTGGCTTGGTAATATGATAATTTATAGCAATTTGGAGGGCAAACTTACCATGTTTCATGATTTGATCAATGGTTGGAGGACATGTGTCATCATGGATTTGATTTGACAAGTGGTAAAATAGGTAATTTCACCCTTAGGGATGGTAAAATGGTTGTTTTACCCTGATGTGACAATTGATTTGCCGCCATGCTGTTGAATTTTCCTTATCGCTATCCGAAAAAATCTTAGGACAGATACTGAGATCTGTCCAATTTTGTAAAGATCGAGTGGCAATATCATTGCCTCCAGTATACAGTTTTTGCACTTTTGGTCCCAACAACTTTGGGGGCTTAATAATGGCATGGTCTTGTTAACATGGACCTTACTGGCAACATTATTGTCACTTGTATGCCTATTACAATTTCATGATGCACTATTATCCTCATTGATGGCACAAGCTAGTCTTATTATCGCCACAAGGGTTGGGTTTGCTATCCAAATTTACGTATGAAGCTTAGTGGCCCAATGGTTCCCATGGCCTTATTGTGCACTGAGTTTTGTGTTGGTTGATCTTATAATTGATCTTAAACCAAACTTACTTATCTCAAATATTAAGTTACTTATTTACTGCTTCAAGTAGAAAGAGTAATTTATTTGGTGGTATCCAAATGGGCCCCTAGTTGGATAAATTAAAAATCCCCAATTTTAAAAATCCCCTAAAATACTAAAATCATCAAATCCTTAATTTGTAAAATCAGAAAAACTCCAATTCGGTCCACATTCAAATATATATAAGCCCTAAAATCCCCAAATCCCCAAATGAGGGTCCACATTCAAATCGAAAATCAACAAATTATTAAATACCCAAATTTCTAAATCAGCATTGAGATTGATAGAGATGGAGAGAGAAAAATACCTCATGAGCATGAATATGAGAAAACCCGAGCTTCAGAGAGAGAGAGAGAGAGAGAGAGAGAGAGAGAGAGAGAGAGAGAGAGAGAGAGGGCATGCGTGAGAGAGGGAGGGAGAGAGGCGCCGACCGAGAATTTTTTTTTTTTTTGGGGGGGGGGGGGGGGGGGGGGTCCTGTCATGCTCCCAACTCAGGGACCGGGCTCACTAAATTTTTAGCCGCTGAATCCAATGGTCGACAGCCTCCGTAGTACCCCATTCTCGGGTCCTAACTTCCATACGTCAGGTTTCGATCCTGGGATTCTACAAGGAGGATTTACAAGGTGAACGTTTTTTTCTTTATTGATGAGCATAACCACAAGTGTACCAACCAAAAGTATTACATCACATATCCACTAAGATAAGCTTTTGAGTACAGTGTTGCAAAAAGGGAAATATAATGCATAACTAAAAAGCTTAAAAATCAAGCGTGCGCCCCTGTCTCACTGTTGTTGCGCTATAGCATGTCCTGCATGTAAACAACATGCATAAGCTTACTATGAAGCTTCGAGAGTGCGTGGTGTGTGCACAATGCATATGACAGGTATACAAATATCAGAGTAAGCGGAAATGATGGAGGGCTACACTACCAAGTCTATAAGTGCTATCATCCATCCCGAGGTTATGCAATGCAAGGGCCTATATGGCCGAGTGTCATATGCGAAAGATGCAATGTGCGCATGTCAATCCTCAACTGCCATATATAATAACGGTTTAGAACTGGAACATCACTAGGGTCTAGTACACTCCTGACATTGGTTGCCGCCCATCGCGCGTATAACTAAGCGAGTGGAAGAGACCTCATTATCCGCCTCGTCAGTGGCATACAAAAATCCATCCGGCTCGTCGATAGCGAACCCATTCATGAGCTGGTCAGACTCAACCTAGTATATAGCCCTCTGCAGCCAGGTGGGTAAGGTCACACCTCCTTCCAATCGACTCCGACATAGTGGGAGACGCGGCCTACTGATATTTGGCCCTCGTGCGCTCATAAATCTACTTGGTCTAGACATTGGAGTATCCTACTGGTACCATAGGGTTTAGGGACTTTCACCCAAGGACATCTTTGGCGCCTAAGTGCTAGAACATATTTTCGATGTCCATTTCTACCATTCACGATGTGACCATAGTGGCCACAACCCTGATGCCGCTGGGGTGTGAAGCTGATTGTGACATACATAATGCGAGATGCATGAGTCATACTATCAAAGTCATGCACCAAACCTGCGTATACCGGGCGATCATGTGGGGTGACCCTATCTCGTACAGGTCCCCTAAGTACCTCAAGCCATAAGGTATATGTTATTATTAATCATCATCCATGACAAGCATACAGATGGTGCGTATGCATGGGCGTATGAATGGGCATGGTATGCATTACACTAAGCACGTTATCCGTGTGTCCTATCAAGTTAACTACATTGGCATATTATCAAACATATCATGTGGTAGTTGACCTTAAATGGCCTAATATATGTAGAACGACCCGATCGATGGGCCCCAATAGTAATGTAAATGTCTATGTGGTCTGGCCGACTTGAGACTACAATCGGCCCCATACTTAGGCATACACACAAAGAATGAGCTTGTGCGAACAATCACCATTATTCCTAGGGTTAGGTTGACCTAGAATCAGGTCCCACGCCCCTCCCAAGATGGACAACAAGATAGCTGGTACGTCCATAAGATGAGACCCTTAAACGAGTCCCACAACCCCTAGTGGGTTGGAAATTAAACATTAAGTCCTAAGAAATGTTTTAATGGTGGGCATCACTATCTCCATTATTTCCTTTAGTGCGGCCACTGAGCTTCAAATCAGCCTTATCATTGGGCTCAGGCCCTAAAATAATCTTACAAGGGGGGTGGATGGTGTGGGTTAAACACCCACATCAAGGTGGGTCCCACGAGGTGGGCCCCCTGCTGATCAGTGTGCCAAGGCACTCTCCCATGTAACGGGTTCCCCCAAGTGGGCCCCAGACATTATGGTTCAAGCTAACATTTGTGTTTTGCCCTGCCCAGTTCCAAGTGACCTTATGAGCAAGTTGGAGGGGAAATAAGCATTATGGTGGGGCCTACATATGTTTCAATGATGGACATCACTACTTCCACTATTTTCTATGGTATGGCCCACCTGTGCAATCTGAATCTACCTCAAATTTGGGCCCATGGCCTAGGAAGATATGGTAAACAGGATGGACGGTGTGGATAGGATAGATACATCATGGTGGGACCCATAGGGTGGGCCACCTGCTAGACAGGCTTGGAACCCACTTGGGGTCACAAAAGTTCTAGATAAAGCTGATATTTTTGTCCTCACTTCACCCAGACCTGTGCCACAGGTCTGAGGGCAAATAAACATCATATGGGCCTTAGGAAGGTTTCAACGGTGGACATCATTGTCCCCACTATTTTCAGTTAGTGTGGCCCACCTGAGATTTGTATCTGACTCATTTTTAGGCCCATGCCCTGAAATGATATAGCAAAATGTAACACCCCGAGATTTCGGCTCTCGTGTATAACACGACAGTCGAATTCCCAAGGTTACTTAGAATATGTGAGAGTTATACCCCTTACATATTTACTCACAAATATACACATTTACATAATTTGGTAACCATGAGCAAGATGACAGAAACATTCTTCTTATTTTATTAACTAAACTAATTCATCGAATACAATTACCATTTAAATAGATCAAATATTAATCATGTTTATAACTATGTCCCCCGATACTAGGACTTATTATAAATTCGAAACTTCTAATAAATGATAATTCAACTAATATCTAGCTATGTAGCCTCATCTTCTACCATCTACTCCCACAAGCCTTCGTAGTCGTCTCCTTGAGGCTCGGATTCCTGTGGATCGTTACCGGCATGTTCTATATTGTTTTCCACAAATTAAAAGAAATTGTCAAAGCGATATCGTGAAGATCTTCTTCAAGGTTAGCATAATAATTACATGAAAACATAACAAAACAGATACAATACTTTTTTAATACAATGTATGATATACATGACATGGCGTAGGATTCCTTGAAACAAGCCACCAGAGTTTCTGGGACACGTAAGCCCATCGTTTTGCACGATTAAGTGAAAAGTGAGACACTCATAGCCCAAATCTCACGAGACAGTGTACGGGAGAAGTAAGACGCTTTAGCCTATTTTTAATTCTGTACACTCGCATTGAGCCAAGTGTATGTATGATATTAGTCCATCCTTTTTATTATTACAGGTTTACACACAATCAATTAATATGCAACCAACTCTAGGCATCACCATACCATCCCCATGGTTCATCATCCACCAAAGTGGGCATACTCAACACATCACCACTACAGATGGCGGGCCTTACCACCAAGGTTCATGACAACACATGCATACTCATAGGTTCATGAAGATCCATAAACAAATAAAAGAATAAAAGGGAAATGATTTATCAACCACTTAATCGGGCAGTCTGATATCACCACCACAGGTTAGGGTGACCACTTAACCGGATAGTCTAATAGCGCCCTCTTAGGTTAGGGCAACCTCTTAACCGGGCAGTCTTGATATTCACCACCACAGATCAGGGTTCATCCATGATACTACAATAAAATAATAAAAAGGATCTTCATTAGGCTATACAAATTAACTTTCATCATTACATTGAAGTGATGGTGGTTCCTTCAAAGGTGATTACACAACCCCATATGTGTACAATCATTCCATTATTTTGTCCATTTTTCATTTTCAATATACGATCACATCATCGAGTGATGGGCATAAGGCATTCTAAACCATTTATGTAACTATGTGAGAAGAAAAAGAATATTTGAGAATAATAACATACATGAACACAACACACAATAACCAAGACATGTAACCATTATAGTAAAATTAAAGAAGTCCTTACCTATTTGACGTGTTTGGAGGAAGTATGGGTTGTTGGAGAATCGAAAAATCCACCAAGGCGCGTCTCTTTCACTCTCTCTCCTTCTTTCTTTTCCTTCTTCTCTTTCCTTTTCTCTTTCTTTTCTTTCCTCTCTTGCTGAGATGAGATGGGCAACAACAATAGTGCCCTTCTCTCTCTCTCTCTCTCTCTCTCTCTCTCTCTCTCTCACCAAAATGTGAATGGTTTTCATTCCTTTGCTATGGGATTTATATAGGGGTGAGGAGACATTTCTATATTGGAGGAAGAAGCCATGCATGCACACACACATGCATATGGATTGTAACAGAATGTCTTAAAGTGAGTTTGGGCTGATTTTGGAAAGTGCACACAAGATGGATGGCTGAGATATTTTAGAGGTTAGGTATACCATTGGCCGGCCATAATGATGAGTGGCCCATATCCAAGGCCGGCCCTGCATGATGGACGGCCCACATTAGAGGTGGGTCCCACATTTGGGACGATCTACATTAAAGGTGGCTCCACATGATGGGCAGTGGATATTGATGGATGACTAACATCAAACGTGGGCCCTACAGGCTCCGGTATTGAGTAAATCCAAATCAAGCCGTCGTTCTTGAATTAAGGGGGTTATCCGTGGCTATTTTTATTTGAGTCGAATTCATAATTGTTCGAATTGTGTAATCGCTAATTACTGACATTGGTAACCGACCCAAAGCAATTTGACACTTATTGACTAATCATCGTTGAAATGCATGTCATATTTTATCTTAGATACCCCTTATATCTGAGCCTCTCGTCCCTTCCACAAAATCAATAGTTCTCTAAAGTTCAGAACTAACATGAACCATAAGATAAAGACTAAAATTTAATTTGTTCCCAACTTAACATTAAAATATACAATAACATCCAAAATGTAGGGGCCTACACCAAAGGTGGCCCCATGAGTACATGTTAAAAAAAATGTGATAATGTCATGGAGCCCGCGGCTCCTGTTTGCTCGCCTCAAGTGCAAGGCTGCGATGTAGTAATAATCTCAGTAAGACCGAGGTCAATCCACAGGGAAGGAGGTAAACAGTTCAAAAATTTTATATAATAATTACGTATAAATTAAGTAATATTTATATATAAGTATTAAATAACATAATACGTATATTAATATTTAATATATAATACTATTTATATGATATTTATTAGTTATAAATATTTGATTTTGAGAGGCGCTGTCACCAACTTGACCATAGACCAAGTAATCCTCTTCTTGTCAGACTTGGATTTGGCCTGATTCTCTAAATATACTTGCTTGGCACCCTTCCCAGCCCTTTTCGAACGACCGCTCCTGATAAGCTGAGCAGGTACGGTCGGGGTCACTTAACCATCTTCAAATCCTACGGTTCCGTCCGATCTAAAACGACGCAAGGGAGAGTACCAAGCATCCCATTGCTCTTGTGTACCCCTATCCGGAGGGGGGTGGCACAACCTTATCGCAAAGGATCTTTTACGATAATTACGAAAACATGATTAGTTAAATTTAAGTTATCCTACTATTTTTAGGTATGCTAGTTTTCAGTGATCATTAAAATGCAAAACCCTATAGATCAGGGAGTGGGGTCCACATTTGGATGAACGGTCTCGGTGAAAAACAAGGAGGAAAGGGAGGTGAGAATGATGTTTTTTGTACGAGGGGTTTATTTGATGATCGGACAACTCTAGATGGTTGAGATGGGTCCAAGGAAGTTTGTGGGGTCCAAGGAAGTTTGTGGGGTCTACAAATTGAAGCTCTATAGAGGTTTAGTCGGTGGTTTGTGCTAGAGAAAGATTTGGGTGGTGGATTGCAAGAGAGATGAAAATCTCGATTTTCAATGAGAAATGACTTGTTGGTTAGCTAGATGGGGTCCACTAGAGCCTAATGAGAGAATCCCTGCCTCCCATGTGTAGCAGATGGCCCAGATAAAGTTTTCAAGAAAGTTACAGTTTGATCGGGCCATTAGATCGTGGCGTGTGGTGATTGGTTGGTGAAAATACTTCATGGGCGAGGGTTTATGATGATTACCCAGAGATTGGACGGTTCAGATTGTTAATATGGGTCCCACATGGGATTCAACTAGAGAGGGCAGCAGTCATGCATGGAGAGAAGAAATAGATTTTCGCTTTTCCCCACTTTTATGAGAAAGGATCGGTCAAACATAGGTTGACCGTGCACTTATTGTGAACTCAATGCACATCGGGTCCCACCGTGATGCTTGTGAGAAATCTAGCCCATCCATCATTCATGCAGGTTGGTTTTAGGGAGCCTCTCCAAAAATGAACCAGATCCGAATTCAAGTGGCCCACCTACCCCTGATTTCTGATTGGGGCACTTTTACAATGATCGGAGAGCTAAAATTCGACTTGTATAGTTCAAATGTGTCCAATAGCTTATATCCAAAGTTTTGCGAGAAACAGAGCGTGAGAAAATAACGTACTTAAAAATGTAGGTTTAACTTAAGTTTAACTAATGGCATTTTCGTAATTATTACAAAATATCATTTTTTTTCCAAAATCTAAATCATCCATCTTACTCCAGGGGTTATTTTAGATAACTTTAATAAAGGGGTCCCACCTATAAATACCTATAGTTAGTATGTTGTTCACAACAAAAGATAAATTCATATAAATTTAATTTTAATAAAAAAATTATATAAAAGAAATAGTAAGAAAAAATCGAAGCGTTACAACTCCCCCCCTCCTTAAAATAAAACTTCTTCCTCGAAGTTACCTGAGTATATGGTGAAAAGATGTGGGTAGACTTTCTCATTTCTTTCCTGATTTCCCAAGTAGCCTCCTCATCCCATGAAATGACCATAGTACTTTCACCAAATGAATCACTTTCGTACAAAGAACGTGCTCCTTCCGATCCAAGATATGCAGTGGTTCTTTGATATATGACCTGTCACAATGTACTACAATCTTCTCCCATTCGATCACATGAGCATCGTCACTGTTGTACTTCCTCAACATCGACACATGGAAAACGTCAGGCACATTTGCCAACTGACGAGGCAAGGCTAGACGATAGGCTACTTCTTCAACTCGTTGAAGAATTTGAAAACAGTTCGATGAAATGCGGAGCTAACTTTCCTTTCTTTCCAAACCTCAGCATTCCTTTCATAGGGGATACCTTAGAAATACATGTTCTCATTCTTCAAATTTTAAGACCAGCCGCTGGTTATCTGCATAACTCTTCTGCCTACTTTGAGCTTCCTTCAAATGTTTGCAAATGATGTCTATCTTTTCTGAGGTAATTTAAAAAATTTTCGGTCTAATCCAGCTTCTATCTCCTAGTTCGGCCCAACATTGCTGTGTGCGACATGGGCGGCCATACAATGCCTCAAATGGTGTCATACCTATACTTGCTTGAAAATTATTGTTATAAGAAGCCATACTTATACTTGCTTCAAAATTATTGTTATAAGAAAATTTCGCCAGAGGTTAATCTTCCCAACTTCACTTGAAGTCCACACATGCTCGCAACATGTCCTCCAAAATTTGGTTCAGACGTTCTGTTTGACCATCCATTTGTGGGTGATAAGCTGTACTATACTTGGGTGATGTTCCCATGGCTTGTTACATCTTCGACCACAACGATAAGCGTATACCATGAGTCTCTGTTTGATATAATTGATACTGGTACTCTATGCAGACGCACAACTTCTTTCACATACAACTCTGCCAATTCCGATACTTTGGCCGATAGTCGGGGTCGAGACCAAAGTGAGCTGATTTGGTGAGGCGATCTACTATTACCCAATGGCATCATGCTTCTTACTCGATTTGGGGCAAGCTCGAGATAAAATCCATAGTAATATGCTCCCACCTTCCATGTAGGAATCTCAAGCTGTTTCAACAGTCCTCTTGGCTTCTTGTGTTCGGCTTTCACCTGCTGACATGTGAGGCACTTTGATACGTACTCTGCAATCTCCCGCTCATATTGTTCCACCAATATTTCCTCTTCATGTCTTGATACATTTTTGTGCTCCTAGGGTGAATCGTCAACTTCGAGGCGATTTGCTTCGCCCATCACTTCCCTTTTTAAATTGGGAATCATTCGATACACATAGTTGGTCTCGAAAACGTATGCCTCCTCTGTTCCGACTCGCCAATCTACGTTTCCTTCATCGGCTATAGCTTTTACCAGCCTTTCCTGTAACTCGTCGTCTTGTTTCTGAGCATCAATAATTTTACACATCAAGGTTGGTTCTACTATAATATTATTCAATCACACTTCCTTGGCTTCTAATGTCTAATTTTATATCAAAGTCCTTTATGAAGTCGAGCATCTCCCACTTCCCAAGGATACATGCCAATCGTTGCTCATGCACCTTCTTTCTACTAAGGGCGTCAGCCACTGCATTAGCCTTCCCAGGATTGTAGCACAACTTTATTTAGAAATCTTTTATAGCGTCTCCATCCACCTTCGTTGACGTATATTCAGATTTTTCTGTTGGAACAAATACTTCAGGCTCTTGTGGGTCGATGTTTAATTTGAACTGTTCCCCAACAGATAATGTCTCCAAATTTTCAAAGTAAAAATCACGTCCACTAATTCTAAGTCGTGCGTGGGATAGTTCTGCTCGTGTGGTCTCAACTGGCAAGAGGCGTAGGCTATCACTTTATCTTTCTACATCAATACACATCCTAGGCCTGCTCATGACGCATCGGTATGGACCACAAATTCCACTCCTTCCTTAGGTAATGTAAGAACTAGGGCAGTTGTTAACAATTCCTTTAATTTCTGAAACGCTTCTTCAGCCTTCGCACTCCAGACAAAGCGAGCATTCTTCCTAGTTAGCTCGGTCAAGGGACGAGCGATTTTAGAGAATTATAGGATGAAGCGACGGTAGTATCCTACTAATCCTAAGAAACTTCATACTTCGGTGACTGTGGTTGGTTGGCTGGCTCTATTGATGAACTGCATCAACTTTGGACTGATTGACTGCTATCTCATCGTGGGTGACCACATGACCAAGGAACTTCACTTCTTCTTTCCAGAAATCACATTTCTTTAATTTGGCATACAACTGGTTATCCTTCAGAGTCTACAAGGCTATTCTCATGTGTTCAGCGTGTTCCTCTTTACTCTTTGAGTAGATAAGGATATCATTAATGAAAATGATTATTAACTTGGTTAAGTAGGGTTTGAACACACGGTTCATTAAGTCCATAAATACTGTTGGGGCATTTGTCAGTCCAAAAGGCATAACCACAAACTCATAATGTCCATACCTCGTTCTGAATGCCGTTTTGGGAATATCTTTCTCCCTTACCCTTAGCTGGTGGTATTCAGATCTTAAATCAATCTTTGAAAAGAATTGAGCTCCTCTCAATTGTTTGAAGAGATCATCTATGCGTGGGAGGGACTACTTGTTCGTGATAGTTGCTTGGTTCAGCTTCCTGTAATCAACACATAGACAAAGCGATTCATCGCCTTCTTCCGCAC
>PVNU02001639.1:0-204729 GCA_003013855.2 Liriodendron chinense | reverse complement strand
TCAAGTGGATCATATAATTAGACACAACAAAAAAACAAACAAGAGACACTCACCCTCCAAACTGACTCCTTTTGTGTGACTCACTTGAATTAGAGATAGGGCTCATATTTGTACCTGAGCCCCAGTATGGGGCGATTCACCTGCTGATGGGGGTGGATTTCACATAAACATCTTGGTGGGGCCCACTTGAGCCACCTATTACTTAAGACCACAATAAGGTCCCCACGGTCTGCCTCCCAAGAGACCAACTCTCTCTCTCTCTCTCTCTCTCTCTCTCTCTCTCTCTCTCACGATGATGTTTGTATGACATCTTGTCCGTCCAACAAAGTTGTTCTACTATAAAAATAGGATGCCCAAAAATTCAGGATGATCCAACCATGAAAATAAGATGCTCCATGTGAATGTAAATTTTAATGTGTTGTTTCACGATTTTCTATTCTGTACCCTACCTGATGGTAAAATTAGCCTGATTATTGAGCATCTCATTTTCATGATGGGATCATTTAATGGATGAGAAAGATACACACCAATTAGTTGGACATACAACTAGTCTCATGTGAGCATATATATATATATATATATATATATATATATATATATATATATATATATATATATATATATATATATATATATATATATATAATTTGAATAACCATTTGATCCTATGTCTTAGAAAAAAAAAATTTGTGCATCATGATCACCACCACGTGATCATTTACGATCTTTCTCTATGCCATTTATATGATTTAATTTTGATTTGGCCACTTTCTAGCATGACTTTGATCCAATCGAATGAATGTACACCTACAAAATGCCACTTCATTGTGACTTTGCTACATAGCATAGAGTAATAATATGAATATTAGAGTCACCTACAACATGAACATATTCACACAACAATCGGGTTGGAGATCAATTCGTCACTTGTAGATAATTAGTCTTGCAGTATGTGCAGCTCAGCTACCACTCGTGAATATGTAGCATTTGCCATTTATGAGGTTATCACATAGGATTTATCCGCGAGCAACTAATGATCTATCCTACTGCAACACAGACTTACATGATGTATCTGGGTACTAAGTATATTGTGTCAATCACTATGAGAACTCATTTAGATCATGTAATTAAACATCTCATATGCATATGCATCTCAATATTCATTAATGTTCTTTGTTATAATGACACAATAGCCCATGCCATGCAAGAAGCATACGATGGATCTGAGTATTGGTCACATCCTAATAGGATGGCCAATCACAATGTCGATGTGTTTACATCAGTGTGAAATAATCACATCCACGTGTATGAAGAAAAATGTGCATTTAGATTAGAACAGCAGCACAAAGTCTAATAGGAAGTGTCCTCTACCCAGCCCTTACCCAACCCATTTGCCATCTGATCATGTCCATACATGAAAACTCCAAGAAGACTTCATTGAATGATGTGGAGGATCCACGTTAATAAACAAGAAAATGAAGGATCCCCTACCGAGCATACCCTTCGATCCTGAGTCCCTGACTGCATTAGTCTATGAGAAGACCATTTCATATGTGCGTTTCACACCATCTAAAACGAGTTGCAGACTCATCATCCTCACCTATGTCCCCTGTGGACAGCTATCCATACCGTTAAACTTGTGTGTCCCATTACAGGTGGAGCATATATATAAGATTACAATGATCAAGCAATCCTGACAATAGTGGTTAGTAAATGGATGGTTAAAGTAAAACAAGAGTGGTCCAAAGTCAAAGGAAAGAAACAGATGGTTAATAACATCCTATCAGTGCAATTTTTCTGTGATGCCCCATACACAGTTCAGTAATGAGGATGGACTGGATTACCATGCAACAATGCCATGTGTACGATTAAAGAGTAACCACTAATTTCGACACGGTGGAAAACCAACATAAATCCTAGCCCATAAGTGGGTCCAGTCTAAAGATCATTCGGTCTCTTCGTATGTCATTGCTACTTTTCCAAGCAACCGTAGATAGTACGTACCCTTGCATAAGACTAGCGACATGTGAGATCCATGGAGATTGAACTGAAAATCTTCTAGATTGAAAGATGCTCACCATTCAATCAATGGCCTACAAAGAGACATGTCCACATTGATAGTTGAATAGGTCAAGACTGAACGGTTGAGATATTCCATGCTCTGGAAGTTTTCCATCCATTGTCCAATCAAGTGATGGATCGTCATTCTGGCTAGATTTTTGTGGGACCGTCCATTCATAGTTGGGAGCAACAGGCCAAGGGTCTTGATCACCGACTTAGGGCCCACTTCTAAAAATTGAAACCCCTTTTAAGTATTTCGTGTGTCACGAAGCTTGGATGCGACAGGCCCCACCGGAATTGGATCTAGTACTGTTAGATCGGGTCTAGGGTGAAAAAGAGGCGTAGATTATTCACTGAAGCCGAGGGATCCCTGTCAGGACTGAGGGATCCACTGAAGCCGAGCCCATTTTACAGACGTAGATTATTCAAACTCTGAGAAAGTGGTCCCCACATAGCCCCTGTCAGGACCGAGTCTGTCCCTATGCAGTCCACATCCATTTTCCATGGACGCAGATTATTGAAAGCCTAGAACGGCCCCGCAGAGAGTCCGTCCTGGCAGCGGTATCATGTCAATACAATCCTAAGGGCGAATATTCCAAGGGTGATCTATTACCAAATAAGGCCAAAATATTCAGTGATAAAATAACGAAAATGCCATTTTTATTCTAAGAAGGAATCACTTGGTGATCTAGGATGTTCATCTGGAAGGGCTCACTGAGGATGGGAGGTTGCCTAAGAGATCTGACCTAAAGGATGATCCTGATCACCTGGTTGGCCCTAGCTTTCCATTTTGTTAAATGTTGGCTATTGGATCTTGATCATGAAGGAATTACGGGGACTCAAGTAGCATGAAGCCTATGATCTGATCCATCATAGGTGCACAAAGGATGGAACAAGCTCCAAATGCACATCAAAGTGTGTACTACCAAATAGACGGGCTGGATCTTTGATCCATCAGATCCCCTTGAATAGAATTCACTCATTGATTGTAATCAACTTATAATAATGGACTATTAAATAAGCGTTTGATTTTAATCAACCCAACCTATGTAAGGGTCCATTACAATGGGAGTTCTACGGTCTAATTGTTGATCCCAGCACCGATATTGGAGGATTAAGTGGGTCACCATATTTTAACTGTAGGGACAAAAAATCAGCCCAGTTTGCGATTTTGGTGGGCCATTCAAAACGGAAATATGTCCCGCTAAAGTAAACAATAGGAGGAGAGACACCCTTGATTTTTTTTTTTTCAGAGAGCAGTGTGATGATTATATGTAATCCACTCCAACCATTACATAATACACTAAAATTTAGGGCCATGTTCCAAAAATAAACTCCATTTGTGATTCATCTGGGTCACGCCATGGGAAACAACTTGGAGGGTGAGTGTCACCATTTACACTGTTTCTATACCTTATCAACAGGTTGGATGGAAAATAAACATTACAGTGGACCCTTAGGTAGTTTTTAATGGTGGGCGTTCAATAACCACTGTTTCCTACAGTGTGGTCCAGCTGAGGTCTGGATCTGCCCCATTTTTTTATTGGTCCCCTAAAATGATCTGGAAAAATGGATGGATGGTGTAGATAAAACACAGAAATCATGGTGGGCCTACAGAGCTTTTCCAGCGTTGACCTATCCGCACGTCAACATGCAATCTTAGGGCAGCTCGGTAAAGGGCATTAAGAGAGTGGGTTGTTCAGCTAGGGTGAGCCCCACCATCATGTACTTCAACAATCCACTCTGATCATCAGGTGATTCAACCAATTTTAAGCGTTGGGCTGAAAAACCAGTTATTTAGGTGGACCACATAATTGAAAACAGTGTACAAGACTAAGCTTATTGATGTAGAACGGGTCGCCGATTATTTCATGGCCCAGATGGACCAAAAGAAGACCGATCGGAGTCGAAAGTGATCCGGACCGTGAGGACGGTAAAAAAAGGTCGTATCTCGCAATCCAGAATGAGTTTCTGGACATATAATATATGATTTTGGGGTAGCACGAGCTACTTTAGCCAACTAAACCTGCTATGCCGGGTTGCCCATGCTAGAATCACGAGATTCGACCAGATCAACGGTCATTAGGCTAGTTTACTTTCAATTTTACTATTTATAGTAAGTTTTAATTCGATCATAACTTTTGATCTGTAGGGTTTTAGAGTTAGTGCCCAACATGAAAATAGCTTAGAATATTTTATAGAACAACATGGTTAGGCCTGTTTGCAAACTTTTTATTTTTGACCGAGAACCAAGAATTCTAGTAGGATTGAGAGACTTTTATAAATAGTAAGTTTACTATTTATAGTAAGTTGCGTTTTATAGGAGTTTGAGTTTGAGTTGGAGTCTAGTACTCTACCTAGGGTTTAGTTTCCTATTTATATGCATTATAATTCCGATTTCTATTCATTGAATCTATAAAAAAACAATCATTCGAAATTAATTTTCTCTTTTTATCTTTTTATTTCTTCTCGTGGATTCGAGAAACAATCGGTTAGGGAGACGGTGATCTACCTACCACATCCTCCCTGCGTCACTTATCCTCCAAACTGAGTCAATCACCTCTTATTGCGCAGTGTAACAAATTACGACCTGGTTCTATATATATACCGGTATCCTAACAACCAGACCGTATGTACTGCATTGACTTGTTTAGGTGTGCGCCACGAACTTCATTCCATACATCATATGTGTCAGCCCATGTTAGGCATAGTGTCCAAAATCACATCCATTGGTGATTTAGATAGGCCACACTAAGAAAAATTGTTTGGAGAGTGATTGTCACTTGTACATTATTTCCAATTATGTGGTCCATTTGAATCACAGACGGGGCTGGTGTTTCATTGCTAGGCTTATAATTGAGTAACTCGCTTGTTGATTGGAGTGGATCTTGAAAATATATGATGTTGGGCTCACATCAACTGGATGACCCTTCACCAGTACTCTACGTATCGCGAATGTACAATGGCGGCTGTCACTGCACTCTACCATGATGTGAAGAATCCATGGGGCCCACCATGATGTATATTTTCTATATGCACCATCCATGTTTCTCCAGCCCAAAAAAACAGACTCATCTGTCGTTCAAGTGGGCCATATCAATGGAAATAGTTGGGAGAGATGTCCACCCTTGAATTTTACATGGCTCATTGTGATGATCATTTGAAATCCACTCCAACCATTAGATGCCACACCAAAACATTGGCCTCGGACCCAAAAAACAGGACCACACATGATTCAACTGGGCCACACTAAGGGAAACAATTTGGAGGGTGAGCTTTTTATGTACACCATTTCCAATCGTGTGGTCCACTTGAACCACGGATGTAGCTGATTTTTATGCCTTGGATCTATCATGTGGTGGCACATTTGATAGTTGGGTAGATTTCACATTAACACCATGGAGGGGCCAACCCAAGCCAACAATTCATTTTCTTCCTTGAAATAACATTCTCGATAACATTTACAAGCAATAATTTCTCATTAAATGAGTCATAGTTGGAGAGTGTAATTAGTTGTGTATGAGCATATATATATATACAGAGAGAGAGAGAGAGAGAGAGAGGAATGTTCACCTGCTACTGCTCTGCACTCCTTCCCCTCAGGAGGTAGGACCAGAGGGATCAGTAGGTGGGCCCTCATCGTCGTGTCCAAACGTCATAATAATTTTGGAATTGGATTCCGAGTCGGTGTCGGATGAGACTTCTCTTAGCTTATCTTTGATGTAATGTAACTCTTCGGGTTCATGCAGCTAGGGTGGGACCAAGACTACGGTCCAGTTCATTGGGAAAAATTTATGCCCCTTGTTTAAGTCTTCTTCGGTTTAGCCTACTCATTTGATCTTCGAAGGTGAAAGCCAGCTCGCCATCGAGGTAGATAATCTCTGCATTGATAAACTGGATTGGAGTGCAGATGTAGGGATTGACTTCTTCTTGATGACCCCGTCTTCTTCTGATACCTCCGCACTTTGCACTACGCCAAAACAGCAAAAAAAGACACAAAAACGCTTGGTTTAACGACGGACTTGGCCCGTCGTTAAAAATGGATTAGTTTAACGACGGACTATATTCGTCGTTAATATTAACGACGGACTATATCCGTCGTTAATCTGAAACAGTCCGTCGCTAAGTACTACCACCTCCGGCGCTGGCGTGTTTAATCGACAAAATTGTACGACGGACCAGAATCCGTCGATAACTGTAAATTAACGACGGATATAGTCCGTCGTTAATATTACGACGGATCTAATCCGTCGTAATGTAATGTATTCAAGGGAGATTTCCTGCGTCGTAAAATTCTGCGTCCGGAGACGGGACGTTGGGATTTATCGACGGACCTTCTTAGATTTAACGACGGATATAGTCCGTCGTAAATTGAAAATTATACATCTCGCAATTCATTTTAAATAAATTTGTTTCTTTAATAAGTTTAAAAAAAAAATTGAATTTTTAGAAAAAAAGTTGACAAGTTTAATAAAACTTAACAATATTTGAGAAAAAATGAGATTTAGAAAAATTCGAGATTTTGAAAATAATATTCTAAATTTAAAAAAGAACTAGAATTTTGAAAGAAATTGACATTTTGAAATAAATTGAGACGTTTGAATGAAGTGTATAAGTTTGAAATAATGTAGACTTTGAGAAAGATTGAGGTTTTGCAGTTTGAAAGATATTGACATATTTTGATAAAAAAAAAATTAGATTTTCAAAAAATTGGCATTTTGAAAACGAACATCAGAAAGTTTAAAAAATTGTGATTTTGAAAAAATGTTGAGTTAAACTTGAATAAAATTTATAAGTTTGAAAAAAAATGTAATAAAATTAATAATGTTTAAGAAAAATTGAAATGTAGAAAAAATCAAAATTTTGAAAATAATTAGGATTAAAAAAGAACGAAAAATCTAAAAGAATTTTGACATAAATTAGGATTTAAGAGGAATTAAAAAAAGTTGGCATTTTGACATAAATCAAGAATTTTGAATTTTTAGAAAAAAAGTTGACAAGTTTAATAAAAATTAACAATATTTAAGAAAAAATGGGATTTGGAAAAATTCGAGATTTTGAAAATAATATTCTAAATTTAAAAAAGAACTAGAATTTTGAAGGAAATTGACATTTTGAAATAAATTGAAACGTTTGAATGAAGTGTATAAGTTTGAAATAATGTAGATTTTGAGAAAGATTGAGGTTTTGCAGTTTGAAAGATATTGACATATTTTGATATAAAAAAAATTAGATTTTCAAAAAATTGGCATTTTGAAAACGAACATCGGAAAGTTTAAAAAATTGTGATTTTGAAAAAATGTTGAGTTAATCTTGAATAAAATTTATAAGTTTGAAAAAAAATGTAATAAAATTAATAATGTTTAAGAAAATTGAAATGTAGAAAAAATCAAAATTTTGAAAATAATTAGGATTAAAAAGAACGAAAAATCTGAAAGAATTTTGACATAAATTAGGATGTAAAAGGATTTAAAAAAAGTTGGCATTTTGACATAAATCAAGAATTTTGAATAAAATTTATCGGTTTGAAAAAATATATTTTCAAAATAGAAATTGTGATTTTTAAAAAGAAATTTAGATCTTGTATTTTGTAAAAAAAATTGAGAAATTTGATAGAAAATGGAATGTTGCAAAAACAATTGACATTTAAAAAAAAGTGTTTATGTATTGAATTGCGATTTTGAGAAAAAATTAAGAAGTTTGAAAAAAAATTGTAATAAAACTAATAATGTTTAAGAAAAATTAAGATTTAAAATAACTAATAAGCATTCTAAGGCTGGACCCAAAAAATCAGACAGATCCAAGGATCCAGTGGACCACACTGCAGAAAGCAGTGGGAGATTGAACATATACCATTGAAACCTTTTTGGACGTCTCAGAAGCTTTGGATCAATCTGATATTATTTTTACCCTTCATCCAGGTCCGTGTGACCTTATGAACAGTTTGGATGACAAATTAACATCATGGTGGACCCTGGGTATGTTTTAACGGTGATAATCATTGTCCCCACAATAAATTTATTGGTGTGGTCCACTTGAGTTTTGAATATGACTCATTTTAGGTATCATGCACTAAAATGATCTCGCTAAATGGATGGACGGTTTGGATTTACTAAAGTTCTGTGGTGGGGTCCACTTAAGGTTTGGATTTGCCTCGTTCATTGATTCATGCCTTGAAATGATTTCTCCCAACGAATGGACGGTTTGGATACAACACATACATCATGCTGAAGCCCACAGAACATGATGACATCACTTCACTAGCTAAAATAGCTACTCCAACCTGCCAGTAGCTAATCCGCGTCCCTACTCCCGCCAGAAACAAAATCGATCCCCAAATCCATGCACACGGTTAAAGTAGTGTGCATGGATTGGCTAGTGACCCTGACTAGCCACTAATTAGTACTGATCGGTGGTCTATGGGCCCTACCATGATGTATGTGTTTCATCCACACCGTCCATTTCGTTGGCTGTTACCCGCGTAACATCACGGGTGTTTCCCCTACCGTGGGGCCCACCTTCATTATGCATTGTATATCCATACCGTCCATCTGTTTCTACAAATCATTTTAGTAAGGGGTCTCAAAACTTAAATAGATCTAAATCTCAGGTGGACCACAACATAGCAAACAGTGGTGATTGAGTGCCTCACCATTAAAAATTCCAAAAGGCACATAATAAGGTTTTCATAATGTTTATTTCCCATCCAACCCATTGATAATGTCAAAAAGATCTAGATGAAGGGAAAATAAGAATATCAGCTCGATTCAAAAATTTTGCGGCTCATAAAAAGTTTCTAATGGTCATTCATCACTGTTTCTAGTGGTATGGTTCACCTGAGATTCAGATCTTCTTAAGATTTTGAATGGTGTCCTAAAATGATATAGGAAAATAGATGGATGGAGTGGATTTACAAAAAAAATACATTAAGGTGGGCCCCACACGGTTAGGATAACACCCACTATGTTATTACTCAATCACAAGTTTTGTTACAGTGGTGGACATTCAATCACTATTGGTTTCTTACGGTGTGGTCTGCCTGAGATTTAGATGTGGTTAAGTTTTTCTATAAATCCATAAAATAATATTTAACAATTAATAGACGGCATGGATAGAACAAATAAATCATGGTGGGCCCCATGCAACACGTGGTAGTATCGACCCATTTAATGGTGTGAAATGTACACAGATTTAAACAAAAATTCAATTTTTTTATGGGTTCAAGTGGTAAAATGATCTTGAGAAATGGATGAAGGTGCGGATAAAACACATACATCATGGTGGGGTCCACAGAGCACTAACCACTAGTCACCTAGCCAGTGGCAACGGGTGCGAATTAGGTGTTACCCGCGTAACAGTTTGGTGGGTGTTACCCTTACCGTGGGGTCCACTTTGATGATTTTCTGTATATCTACGCTGTCCATCCATTTCTACGGACGATTTTAGGATGAGGTACGAAAGCTAATGCATATCCAAATCTTAAGTGGACCACACCACAGGAAACAATGTTAATTGAACGTTCCCCACTAAAAAGTTGTTAGGGCCAAAAAAGTTTTGGATCAAATTGATATTTGTTTTTTCCCTTCATCGAGGTCCATATGACCTAAACAATTTAGATGCCAAATAATCATTACAGTGGGCCTTGGAGGATTTTAATGGTGGACGTTCAATCATTATTGTTTTCCTATAGTGTGGTCCACCTGATATTTATATCTGCATCATTTATGGGATTCATTTGTAAAATGATCCAAGAAAATGAATGTACGGTGTGGATAAAACACATGCATCATGGTGGGGCACACAGAGCACCGACCACTAGCCACCTGGTTAGTGGCAGCGGGCACGGATTTCCTGATAAAGCCTTGCGCAGGAAGTTCCTGCGCTGGGAATAAAGGTGGGGCCCACAGTGATTTTTTTGATAAATCCACGCCGTCCATCTGTTTTGGGACCTCATTTTAGGACATGAGAACAAAAATGAACCAGATCCAAGACTCAAGTGGGCCGAAAACGTGAGGATTGAACGTCCACAGTTGAAATATTTGTGGACCCACATGAGTTTTGAATGAGGATAATATTTGTGTTTCCAGTTCATCCCAGTAGTAGTGACGTTATGAATGGTATGGATGTCATATAAACATCACTGTGGACCTAGGGAGGTTTCAACGGTAATAATTTACCTACCCACCTTTTCCTTTAGTGAGGGCCACTTGAGTCTTGGATCCGATTCATTTTTATTTTCTTGTACTGAAATGAGCTCCCAAAACAGATGGACGTGGTGGATTTATCAAAAAACATCAATGTGGGCCCCACCTTGATTCCCAGCGCAGGAACCTCTTGCGCAAGGCTTTCGTAGGAAATCCGCGCCCGTGGCAGCGTGGACGGAGGGAAACCAAAATTACCAAATCGGCTCTCCCGCCCTTAGGCCAAATATCTGGTAATCCCCTCTCTCCCCCTCTATCTCGTTGCGCCCCAAGCTCCTCTACCTCTGCCCCGATTCCATTGCCGACGAGGCTAAGATCGATGATCGATGGCTCATCGATCCCAAGCTCCTCTACCTCCGCCCCAAGATAGGGCGGCCATGCCAAGGTCTACAAGGGCATGTAATCTCTCTCTCTCTCTCTCTCTCTCTCTCTCTCTCTCTCTCTCTCTCTCTCTCTCTCTCTCTTCCACTATCTTTTTGGATGAAGGAGTGGAGATTGCACAAAAATCATGGTGGGCCCAAGTGTTTTCAACGGCGGCATCAATCCCCATTGATTCATGCGATGTGGCCCACTTGAGTTTTCAATGTATTGTATCATGCCAAATCATGTAGAACTTTATGGGAAGTGTGGGAGTGCGAAGGATGCCTCTCACGTGTTTGATAGAATGCCTGTACAGCACATGGATTTGGCATTTGATGATAAGTGGGTTTGTTATTTAGTGAATTTTGAGATAGGGATCACTCCGCTTTGATCAACGGACCATGTCAAGGGGCTGGATGGTCAGATAAGACCCACACACAGTTGGTGGACCCCACAGAGATGGGCCACACAAGATCTATTAGAACAGGTTTTCAGTTTTCAGGTTGTGCAGAAATTGGTCGGGCCCATTTTTGGGTCCGATTCACTATCACATGGGGTCCACTTTGGGCAAGAGGATGTGACCTTTTGATAGCCCTATGTATGGGCATCAAAACCCCTAAGGTGGGGCCCGCTGAAAGTGTGCATGGAATTTATGGTGCAAGGCCCAATATGGGTACTTGGAATTTCTGCACAGTTTCTGCACAACTATTGCTGGCTCCAATTTTGGGCGTTGTTCACCGATCACATGGGATCCAATTTAGGGGTGTAGGAGGTCCTTTATACTCTCACTTATGAGGGCTACAAAACCTCAGTGGTGGTTAACCAAATGGGTATTTGTAGGGTCTGCCACAAGGGTCTAAAAATGAAGGTTTGCCCCAAAACACAGGATTTTCAGAACTAGCTAGTGTGATTTGTTACGAGTTTTCATCTGTTTATGCGTAAAATGACATGATTTGTCCATCTTAACTTGCCTGGCTGTTCTGTCCATCTTGTATTTGAGATTTGGGATACAGTGAGGCAGCAGCAGCTGCTATTGTTTACGATATAACAAATCTGGTATATGAAAAAACTTACCAATATGTAGTTGGATGTATATGTGGGCTGATTTTGTTTGGGGACTCATTCATTTGGAAACATGCCATTTATTACTTTCTATTTCAGTCACTCTGTTTTTGCTTATTCGATTGTATAAATTTGGAAGGCATTTTATATTCTTAAATGACTTTGTGCAGTGAAAGTTGATGCTCTTGGTATGCTGGAATTTTGTTTTGGCTCAAGGTAATATACATAATAAGCTGACCAATGGCCTATATACAAACAAAAAAAGATTAAAAAAAAAAACTCTCCTATTTTGCATCTTGTGGCTATTTTATTTTTTTATTTTTTTGCTTGTAACTTGAGACTTAAATCATTTTTGTATTCATGACAACCATCAGGGCCTTTGATATTGCCATGGAAAAGAGTAGGCCCCCGCTATGAATATCACCCTCCTCGAAAAACAGGCTGATCCTCTCACTAGGCGGGTCGCACATCTATGTTGAATCGAATTTTCGGTTCTCCAATGATCCCAATGGTGTGTCAGCCCAACTAGAGGAATATCCTGATTTTTGTACCTGATGATGTTCATGGGGCTTTTTTTTTTTTACCCACGCACCCACCCCCACACACTCACTCGCTATTTGGGTATTTCACCACCTATGGGTTTCAAACCCAAGACCTCTTGTTGAAACTCCAAAGAGTCTACTAATGAGGCAAGGACATTCTTTTCTTTTAGTATTGTTTTGCTATATATTGCTCAATTCTCTTGGGTGCTGCAATTCTTGCCTCTGAATTTTCCAAAGACAAGTTTGCGGCTAAAGTGAAGATGGAGATTGTGGTGAGCAAGGATCAGGTATATGCATACTGCATATACTAATGTAGGTACATGTGAAAGTATGAATGTACATGAGCATTTATGTCCTTTGAATTGTTAAATGAAAAATATTTGTAGATTAGTTTTATTGGTAAGATACATGTTGTTTATTTCTTCTCTTTTCTTTATGATTTCAGGGCTACATTACCTTACAACACTTTTTGCTTTTAAGTTCCTCTCTTCCATGGTAAAAGTTTAGTCTTGAAAATTTTGGTTCTTTTGCAGGGAAGAGGAGAGCACTGATACCTCCCATTATTGGATATTTTAGCGAGACCTTGCAACCGATCCCCAATGAGGTATGGGCTCTGCCACTTTTACAAAGCAACTTAGACATACATCTGCTGGTTTCAGAAATGGTGATGCCAAAGAACAGAAAATGCCAAACTTGTTTGTGGAGTCATATTTTAATATTAAAAGATGAGACATTTTCTAAACTATTTCATTTCACTTCTCTTGCTTGGCCAATCGATGATGGGACCGACATGGATGCTTGAAAAAAATGATCTAGATTGTCCATCCGATGGGCCCTATAGTGGATGGTGATGCTACAAATATTATACCACGTGGTGGACAGTCCTGTTTTATCTATTTATGTAATTCAAACAGGAATCTAAAAATAAAATGGTCGACAATCTTCCTTGGACAGAGAAAATAAGGCAATTAGTATTGTACCAACAGAGCAACTTTTATGTCATTGTACATCACTGTATGCCCAGCAAGATGGACGTTCTTAATCAGCGGACGTTAATTATTTTCTGCTCATGTTTTAGATGTGAGAAAGACTAAGAGAACTTTTTTTCTTTTAAGAAAATTGTGGAAGTTTTTGTATTTTGAAGCTGTCTAATTTACTTAAGCTGCCTTTGGATGTGATATCCAATCGAATTGGAATTTACTAATCAAATAGAGTTGAAATGACTAAATTGTGATTTCCTTAGCATCAATACTGAATGTCTGGGTTCTAAATTACAATTATGTTACTTGCAAGTTGGACTTGAAAGAAAGATAATTGCAATTTGAGGGTGATTTCCCCGTCATGAATTGTAGGAAAATGTCATAGTTCCATCATTTCCTCTTGATTAAACTATATATTGGTGACTCTTTCACTTGTACAGTCAGAGCATTAAGGGAGATTACTGCTCCATCTATTTTCCTATTGATTCTTATGAGACCTTTTCACATATTTGGGTATCATAGCTGATAATATTGTACCCCTTAAATATTCTGCCATTTCTGTTGTGGGAAAAGTCATCACATGCACATTGGACCACATACATATCACCACACATGGAACAACATGATGAGGTCCAAATTGATCTATTATGATCAGCAAGTTTGGAGTACAATCTGTCCAAGTGGACAAGATGTTTGGCCGTAGAATCTGTCCAAACGTGAATGGCATATTGGACTTTAGAACTGTCCAATTTGGACAGCATGAACAACACTCAAATTTGTCTGTTTGGACAGCAAAAACTGGGTTTTAAAGCTTGACCATCGTGGACAGCAAGATTGGAGTACAAATTCGTGAATCGAATTGGTGATGATCTTTAGATTTAGGTAATGAGGGTCTAGGGGCTTATTTCAGATGCATGGCGTGAATTGAATATGGATGATGGCTGCAAAAATTGCAACTGTTTGGGTTCTCTTGACCTTGACCATTGAATTTGAATTTGAACTATTAGCTTTTTCCTTTTTAGCACTCCATCTTATGGCACTACCATTAGGTTTGCTTATGATGTTTTTGTATATGACCTGCCGGCAATCGTGCCCGCAACTTGAACAATCAGGATTGCTTGTACACGCAACTCAAATTGCAGTTTACACCCTTATATTGTTGTGCAGTTGCAGTTAAGAGGAGTAATTAGGGACAAATCTTTTTTCTTTTTTTTTTTTTTTTGCATGGGGCATCCAAATGAAAGTTTTATTTTTGTGTTTGACTTATGTGTATGTGTTGGGTAGGGCTTAGGTTGGGTTTAGGTTGACCAAATACAGGTCGTTTTTTTTTTTTTTTAAACTAAAATCTTTATTAACAAAAACTAAACATCTATACAGCCCCACTAACAGATTTGGGTTGGCCAAACCCAAGCTTACTATTTCAACGGACCATGTCAAGGGTCTGGATGGTCAGATAAGACCCACACACAGTTGGTGGACCCCACAGAGATGGGCCACACAAGATCTATTAGAACAGGTTTTCAGTTTTCAGGTTGTGCAGAAATTGGTCGGGCCCATTTTTGGGTCCGATTCACGATCACATGGGGTCTACTTTGGGCAAGAGGATGTGACCTTTTGATAGCCCTATGTATGGGCATCAAAACCCCTAAGGTGGGGCCCGCTGAAAGTGTGCATGGAATTTATGGTGCAAGGCCCAATATGGGTACTTGGAATTTCTGCACAGTTTCTGCACAACTATTGCTGGCTCCAATTTTGGGCGTTGTTCACCGATCACATGGGATCCAATTTAGGGGTGTAGGAGGTCCTTTATACTCTCACTTATGAGGGCTAGAAAACCTCAGTGGTGGTTAACCAAATGGATATTTGTAGGGTCCGCCACAGGGGTCTAAAAATGAAGGTTTGCCCCAAAACATAGGATTTTCTTTATGTCATCTAATTGGATTGTGTTGTCATAGACATTCTTTCTTCTGCCTTGTATATTTGTTTGTTGGTTGTTCCACTTCTATCTTTTGATGAGATAAACTCCAATTCATGCAAAGGGTAACATAGGTTGTTAGTTTTGGCCCAAGGGCAACTGATGGTGGGTACTATCTGTTGAGACTTCACTGTAAAGTTGACAGAACCAAATCGGAGAAGGTGAGAGAATTTGATATGTAAAGCTTGACACAATCAAATCTGAAAAAAAGGAGAATTTTGATTTGGATGCAGGTACATGCCTTCTTCTTGAAAATCAAACCACCTGTCATGCTACTAATTACAATGTTTCCCTGCTCTTCTTCCTTCTAACATAGGCAACCCATACAAAAAGAAGAAGAAGAAGAAAGAAAAAGAGGCAACACTTGCTAAGCTAATGAAATCATTTTTATTTACTTATTAATGCCAACATAACTATTAATGAAGTCTTTGCATGCATATATACTTCTTAAGCAAGGGACACTTTAAATGTAGTTCTAACCATGCATATCATCTAATCCTAACCGTGTATTTTAAGAGAAAACTGTTCAGATTGAAAATGTGGTGGATGAGTCACCACCAAGTAACAAATGGTGGAAAATGTGTGCAGAGTCTAACCTTCTAGACCTTCCCAATTTAAAATTTCCTGGTTTACAAGATGTTGGTATTTTCTCTTCCTTTTTATATTCCTCGTTTCATTAATATGTTGGGTTATCAGATGCAGGTACTTGGTTGTTGTTCTTTATTTGCATTGTCTTAGATGGGTCGATCTATCAGGGCATGTACCAGCAACGGCTAGAGGTGCCATTATTGTAATTTCTTCTTTTTTTTTTATCAAAAGAAACCAGCTACTTGTATTTCGTTTTAGTAAATGTTGTAGTTTTCTAAATTATTTATGAATTACAGGTTTACAGGATGTATTGGGGAACAACCCTCATTAAATAAATAGTGTGAGTGATCATAATTATAATAAATATGCCTTAAAATGATCTTAGAAAAGGGATGGATAGGCTGGATAAACAGATAGATAAATCACGATGAGGCCGGCTGCAGATCTGCATGGATGCTTTGTGTCTATACTCGCGTCCACCAAACTGTTGTAAGGAGATCATGCTTTTGGGGTGATATCCACGCGAAATCCTCTCTGGCCATATCTGTTGGATCAGCTCATGCTAGGAATTGAGCCTAAAAGCCAAACCCCGAGGCGAGTTTCTCAAAACACAAAGCTCTGTGGAGCTCACTTCATTGTCTGTGTAAAACCCACACTGCCCATCAGTTTCAGCAGCTCTCACCCAAAAATGAATTAGATCCACTCCTCAAGGAGCCCACACCACAAGAAACAGTTGGACAGAACACCCACCATTGAAATCTTAGGGAGTCGGCGGAAGTTTTGGATCATATTGATACGACCCTTGGATTTTGTGTGACTTTCAATGCAGCCTCATGTCCTTAGCTCAACTTTCTTGCTTTTTCTACCTCAGTGATCACTATAGCTGTCACAATCGCAGAGATTCTAAAAGAAAGAGGGCTGGCTATTGAGAAGAGTAAGCCCAATTCAGTTGTTGCCTATCATGTTACCTTGTTGATGCTTGTGAATTGAAAATAATAACAGTAATAATCTGTTTTTTCCATCATGCAGTAGAGATTTTGATGTCTACAGTTGACATGAAGGTTGAATCCAAGGGTCGTCTCATTTCAAAAGCGAAGGTGAGCAATGTTTGATGCCAATTTTTAATATCCATTTTATTTTTCAATCTTATTACTATCATAACCATTGCATGGTTTCTACCATAACCATAACCAAATATTCTTAAAACATTTGTTAACAACGCTCAGGCTTTACTGTGTTGCTGCTTGTAATATTGCTTTGTGTTTTGAGTCATTTTCTGCCTATTTGCTGATTTTATTGCTGTTAACTTTGTGTCAATTCAACAATTTTGTTAGGTGGACCTTTTGGCAGAACAGATCGGCTTCGTTACTAATAGCAAGGATTGCAATGCGTAGGTGCATAACACGGGCCCTAAGGGACTTTTCGTTTTCCAATTACAATGGTAAATGACTGTAAATGGGTAATGATTATTTACTTCTGTAATCGTATTTTACTATAATGAAGATTTTGCTACATTGTTTGTTTCACCCACTTATAATGTGAAAAAGGTAATGATTTCTTTGAGCAATGAAGTAGACAGCCCTAGGAAGTACTATCTCATCGGCTTTTCAGGCTACAGGTGTATTTGACTCTTGATTTATGGGCCATTTTTTTTCCAGTTTTAAACAAACAGCTGGAAGTAACAATGACTCGTTGCATTTCATAGGAAATTGGAAAATCAAACAGGCCTAGAAGATTGTTAAGGAGTTCAAAACTTAAAAACTATGAGATAATGCATGTAATTTATCCATACTTTGAAAAGAAATGGAAGATAAAAGAGGGTTTTTTTATTTTTTAATTTTTATTTTTTAATTTTATCCATAAATTATATGGCAAGTATATAGTTCCAAACTCTAATGTCTAAGTTATCAATCACTGATGTGGTGCACATACTTGAATTGTGTCATTCATCCATTGGCCTTATGCCAGATGCATGTTGCACGGGTAATCCTAGCCACTATTGTGTTAGTAAATGTTGTAGGTTTCTAAATTATTTATGAATTACAGGATTTATTGGGACACAACCCTCGTTAAATCAGGTTATTTTTTTTTTCATGCAGACATAAATTCGATTGGTTGATGGTATATTATAAGTTGATTGTACTCTTTTGTACTTGTGGAGAATGTGGATGTGGATTGTTTGTACTTGAGGAGGATTGTGGGTATGGAGGATTGTGGTTGCGGAGGTTTGTGGTTGCGGAGGACTGTGGTTGCGGAGGTTTGTGGTTGTGGAGGATTGTGGTTGCGGAGGAGGATTGTGGTTGTGGATGATTGTGGTTGTATTGTGTTGGTTATGTAATGTGATTGTGGAGGATTGTGGTTGTATTGTGTTGGTTATGTAATGTGATTGTGGAGGATTGTGGATGTATTGTGTTATGTATGTGGAGGATTGTACTTGTACATTGTGTAAGTAAATGTTATAGTTTTCTAAATTATTTACGAATTACAGAGTTTATAGGATGTATTGGGGCACAACCCCTACCAAAATACAGGTTATTTTTTTTCCGTACAGACAAAAATTCGAAAATTTAAGATGTTCGCAACTAGTTCGCAAGATGTAAGAAATTCAATATGCAATAAATGATGGATGTGTGAATTAGAAATGGTTAGTTTAGTTTATGTATCGAATTGGTTTGTATTGCTTCGATGATATCAGGTGTAAGAAATTCAAAATGCAATAAATGCATGCTGATTTTTTTTTATTTTTTAAATATTAACGACGGACCAGATCCGTCGATGATGTTACAAGAAAACTGGCAGATCCTAGTATTATCGACGGATTTGATTCGTCGTTCTTTTTACAACGACGAATAGAATCCATTGCTGGAACGATGATGGTTTTGGAGGTTACGACGGATAAGATCCGTCGTTTATTTAACGACGGACTATATTCGTCGTAATTTAACGATGGATTTGGTACGTCGTTTATGATTAACGACTTGCAAAAGAACGTGTGACCATGCGACGGACGAAGTCCGTCGTTAATGCCGATTAACGACGGACTTGGTCCGTCGTTTGTTTGTGATATTGGCGTAGTGTTGGTTTTCTAATATGAGTTGGTTGATATCACAGTCTTCTCCTATCCACATCAACTTGAACCTCCATGATTCGGCCTGAGTCTTGATATTCGAGTCGATAATAGAAGGTTTGACATTCGCCAGGAAGGAAGACATAGTTTGATCCATTGGGACATGTAAGAGGAATGTGAATCGACGTCTCCAACTCAAAACTATGGTATGAGATGTCCTTATCGAAGCATGGTACGTCTATGGCTAGGATATTAGGCCCTTGAGGTTCAACTGCTTTTGCCTTGGAGATTTGTTCGACATTGGCCATAATTGTGAGCACCTTGTCTTTAAAGATGTACTTGACCATTTGGTGAAGGGCTGAAGAGAACACTGATTCTGTGAAACCAGAACTGATCGGGAAGGAGATGGAATGAAGTTAAGATGTCTAAGACCTGAAAAGTGATAGTTGATGTTTTTGGACTGATCTTAACCTTGGCATCAATTTTTCCTTCAACTCCCTCGATAATGGCCACATAATTGAAGTTGGGCCTTGACTTTGCTAGGGCATGTTGTACAAGGAAGGATTTTCTTCCTGGAGGATGATGGCTGGAGTGGGAGCTGAATAGGCAGGTGCTGCGAGTAAGTTGTGCCCATGGTGTTTGTTGGAGAGATGGGCAGGTTGTGCCCCATGCTGGATGTTGTGGGCAGGTTGTACCCCTGGTTGGTTGGAGCGGGTAGGTTGTGCCCCTGGCTGGCTATTGCTGAGATTGGCAGGTTTTTTCGTTAGTTGATTGATGGCGCGGAGAATGAATCAGTTGAAAATGCCCCTTGTATATGTAAGGGCGCAAAGATTGGACCGATTAGAGGTGCCCCTTGCATAATGAGGGGCTCTGAGATTGAAATAGTTGGGGGTGCCCCTTGGAGGATGAGAGGCTCAAACTCTGGATGAGAGTCGATAACATGGATAAATTGGAGATGAGGCTCTTCTTGGATGATGAAAGCTGGGTAGGCAGGAAGTGTCCCTTAAATACTTAGGGGTGTAGAGACTAGACCAATCGGAGATGTCCCTTGCAAGGTAAGGGATTATGAGATTGGACTGGTTGAGGATGCCCCTTGCCAAGCTTGATTAGGGCACTGTGGGTTCCATCTCGTTTGTTGTTGTTGGTGTTGTGGTTGTCCATGCCGAGGGAGGAATAGTGCACCTTTGGTAGAAGCGACAATATCGTCTTCTTCTATTGGATGAGGGACGGGAACACTTCTGTTACCGTTCTTGTATTCAATGGGCCTTCCTTCCACTATCGGCTGTACCGGGGAGGCTCGATGAGGCTACTAAGGGGAGATTATCCTAGCGTTTATTCCGGCTTCGACTTGTTCTCCGGCGCAAATGAGTTAGGTAAAGTTTACATACATATGTGAACTGAGCATTTAATGCGCTGTAACTGCCGACATGTGTCATCCGCTCATTCGCTGAAATTCAAAAGACGTTTATGAAACCGTACAACAATGATAATGATACCTTGGAAAGTGCATTCGAGAAACGTGTTAGAGAAGTAATAACTCTACGAAGCAACATATCTCCTCGAAGTCAACTAGTTCAGCTCATTGAGCATTACTCTTAGCCCTTCGAATACTCAGACCAGAGAGTAAGAGTGCTTCTGTTATGGGGATAACCCGAGCTGAACTAATAAGGAGAGTAACTCATGGGCCTAGGCCCAAATTCATTAGCTCGGCTACCTGCGTTGACCACCCTCTACAAGGAAGAAACTTGAGGTACATAACCGATCCGACCTGAAGTGTCGACCTTAGCGACAACAGACTCAAATCAACTATTATGCATCTCAACCGACCTGTTCTTCAGGTCGACCTTGTTCTCACTCTTTAGCAACCACCGACTTAGATCATCGCCGAGATAACCACGGGCGAAAGACCAGGGACGTGTGACCAAGAGGAACGGAAACATCACTAGCC
Source organism: Liriodendron chinense (assembly GCA_003013855.2). NCBI lineage: Eukaryota > Viridiplantae > Streptophyta > Magnoliopsida > Magnoliales > Magnoliaceae > Liriodendron > Liriodendron chinense. The sequence continues at coordinate 183,945 of PVNU02001639.1, read as the reverse complement.
ATTATGGACGCAATCCATGTCCCTGAGAATCGTGCCCCTTGACAGGAATCTCTCCCACAACTACAGCCACCATCATGACCACGCCAGTTGCCCATGATCACTCCTCCGATTGCTATAAAACAAGGGTTCCACGTCTATTTGAAGGTACGCAATACAATCCGCTTAAGAGCTATCTTGCATTCCTTACTGATACCCATCTGACTTAGGTATCAGAGGACTAACGGCCGGTCCCCGGTCTCGGTGTTGTACAAGAGCAAGATTTTCAGATCCAATTGGATCATTGGCAAAGGATCATCTCAACATATTAGATCTATGTGGCTTCTTATCCACCTCATCTGCTGTCCAGACATTCGTAACAACATGTCCCATTTCAGGTGGATCATATATCTAAAATTGTAACAAACAATCAAGCGATCCGGGCAATAGTGGCTAACAAAATGGATAATTAAAAGTAAAACAATAGGATTCAAAGGGAAGAATCAGACGGTTAATATATAATATATTATCACCGCAAATTTTCTGTGATGCTCCACAGCTGGGTCGGTAATTAAGATGGTCTGGATTGCCATAAAACTATGCCATGTGTACCGTTTAAGAATCACCACCAATTTTCACAAGGTGGAGAACCAACATAAAGCCCAGCCCATAAGTGGGTCCATTCCAGAGTTTCAGTCTCCGAAGTGGATTGCCTCCGACCCCGCTCGGACCTAGCGAGGTCCAACCAGATCTGTGTGGGGCCCACTGTAATGTATCTGTGTTCCACGCCATCTATATCTTTTCTAAGATCATGCTAATGATGGACAATAAAATGAGGCAGACCCAACGGTCTAGTGGACAACTAGAGATGACTCTTGCATTTAATGCTTTGTGTATTAATGCAACCCAAGCATAGTACTATTTGGTGTAGTCCACCTGGGCGTTGGATCTGGTTTATTTTTAGACCCATATCTTAACATAATTTGAGAAAATGGATGAACCGAGTGGATAAACAGATACATCATGGAGGGCCCCACATAGATCTGGTCGGACCTTGCTAAGGTCCTAGCGGGGTCGGACGCCATTAATCCGCTTCCTTCGGTCTCGGCTTAGGTCATTTTCACTGGTCCCGAGTATGCAGAGAGATTCGTTGTAATTTTCAATGCAACCGTAGAGTATATACCCTTGCATAAGATTAGTAACATGTGAGGTCCGTAGTTTGGTGATCTAGACTGTTGATCTGATCATTCCCATTGTGGATGGAGGTTGAACTGAAAATCTTCTATGTTGGAAGATGCTCACCCGTTGATTCAATGGCTTACAAAGAGACATATTTACACGTTGATAGTAGAGTAGATCAGGACTGAAAGGTTGGGATATTCCAAGTAGTTTTCTATCCACCGTACATTCACGTGATGGATTGTCATTCTGGCTAGATTTTTGAGGGACGGTTCATCCACAGTTGGGAGAAACAGACCAATAGTCATGAACACCAACCTAGGGCCCACTTGTAAAAATTGAAAGCCCATGTAATTATTTCGTGTGTACCGCTTGGATGGTATAGGACCCGATGGGAAAAACAGGGGACGCGGATTTCCTGTAGCTCACGTAACCCGAATCTCTGTGAGGCCCACTGTGATGTCTGTGCGAGATCCATTCCATCTACCAGTTTCGTCCGGCACACATTATTAAATGAGCCTAGAAATAAGGCAGATTCGAATCTCAGGTGGACCACATCACAGGAAACTGTGGTGATTGAAAAGGCCACCATTAAAATCTTCAAAGGGCCCATCGTAATGTTTGTTTGCTGTTGATAAGGTTACACAGACCTAAATATATCTCTGGGCCGTACCTTAATTCTGATTTAACATTCAGGTCATCCATCATTTTTTAAGACTCCCTTCAGCATTTTAGCGGAAGTTTAAGTGGGCCACAGAACAGGGGAAAGTGGGTTTGGGAGTGCCCACCGTTGATTCATTCATGGGGCCCACCATTTTATTTATATGCCATCCAACCTCTTCATAGAAAATCATATGCCAGTTTATATAAAACTTCAGTGGATCCAAATGACCTTTCAACTGCAATATTCGTCCAATCGTCACTTTTCCTTGTGCTGTAACAAACGTTGGTTTTCGATGGTCCTGATTTTTGGGATTAAGTGCTAATATGATATGGCAAAAATGATAGATGAAGTGGATTTCACAAACAAATCACTGTAGGCCCACAGACCTTCGACCTACTCCTTTCCTAAAATTGTGGTGCGAGTGCGGGCAGAAGACAGGCCACGGTTAGCCATTTTCCAATTCGGAGGCTTCTGGGGATGGTCCATAGCCCAACACAGGTTACATCAAACCAATGGTCACCACCAATCAATCGTGGGGCCCACTCGTAGAAACTTGGAACAAGTATGGTGTGGTCCAAGATTGAGTGATGTATGGCCTATTTATAGGGACCACCTCTCACCTAGTCTGTAGATACATTTTGAGAGGGAGAGAGAGATGGCTTTGTATCTGTTGCTTCAGCTCTTCTGGCTATCAACAACAGTAGAAGCACTAGCATCTCAACCTCTACTAACAACGAAGCCCGGCTGCCCCAGTAAATGCGGGAGCGTTAGCATTCCCTACCCGTTTGGCATCCACCATGGCTGGAGCATATATCTAAAATTACAATGATCAAGTGATCCTAACAATAGTGGCTAACAAAAGGACTGCTAAAGTGAAACCAAAGTGGTCCAAAATCAAAGGGAAGAATCAGATGGTTAATAATATCCTCTCAGTACGATTTTTCTGTGATGATCCATCCACAGTTGGGTCAGTAATTAGAATGGTCTGGGTTGCCATACAACTATGCCATGTGTACGATTGAAGAATCACCACCAATTTTCACAAAGTGAAAAACCATCATAAAGCCTAGCCTTGCCCAGTCTAAAGATTGGATCTCTGCTTATGTCATTTTCATTCCGGTCGGTGTTTGTAGAGAGATTCCTTATTACTTTTCCATGCAACCGTAGAGCCCACCATTGCGTAAGACCTTTTTTTTTTTTTTTTAATATTTTAACCCTTGCATAAGACGAGTGACATGTGAGGTCCATGGTTTGACGATCTAGACCGTTGATATCTAATCATTCCCACTGTAGATGGATACCGAAAATCATCTAGATTAGAAGATGCTCGCCGAAAATCATTCCCTGCAACTTTTAGGCATTCTCTAGGCGGACCTCAAGCCCAACGTAACCCCCCTCCAAATCGTATCTCTCGCGACAATTAGGCCCCAATCCAACGGCCACAGTCTATCCATTCTAGCATGTCCAGGCAACGCCAACCGGAAGAGCCTGACGCCGAAACTTCTAGTTACACTCTACCATGGGAGGGAGACCTCAAAAGAATCCAAGATCGTTTCGCTCATATTGAGCAACGATGCCAGTCCAACCTCTCGGCCACGACTCTCACATCAATATTCATCGAGTAGAACCTCCATTTACTCGCGAAGTCATAGAAACCCCTTTGCCAAAAAAGTATCGAATGCCCAGCATTGTCTCTTATACTGGTATCAGTGACCCTCTCGAGTATATAGAAATGTATAGGTCTCTCATGGAGTTAAAATAATATGGCTCGGAGATTATGTGCAGAGCTTTCTCTTTAACCCTGAAGGACACTGCACGTACTTGGTTCCGTGGTTTAAAACCCTGGTTAATAGAATTATTTTCTCAATTGTTGGATCTCTTCCTATCCCAATTTATGGGAAGCATCCGCACAAAGAAACCAGCATCTTATTTATTGGATCTGAAGCAACGCCTCAATGAGATAATTAAAGAATTTACAGTTCGATTCACAGCCGAAGCCATTCAAACTGAAGGTTACACCGAGGATAAAGGCCTCACCGCTCTGATCGGAGGTATAAGGAGCGAAAGGTTTTGTTTTTCCCTAGATAAAAATCCTTTGAAAACGATGGCCGAATTCCAAGCTTAGGCCCTAAAATACATCAACGCCGAAGAAGTAGCCCTCGCTCGACATGACGGCTAAGAGAAGAAATGTAAATTCAAAGAAGCATCTCCCTCTGACAAAAAGTATCATCGTGATCAACGTGATCGTTCCCCCGAAAAGCCGTTCACATGGAGATATCATAATCATACCCCTCTCGATCGGTCTCCAGAGAAGGTACTGATGGAAATTAAGAACAAAGCTTATGTTAAGTGGCCTCCGATGATCAAATCTAATCTAGAAAAGAGAGATAAGAGGAAGTTCTGTTACTTCCATAAGGATCAAGAGCATAACACTCAAGACTGTATATCCCTTAAAGATTAAATAGAGTCGCTAATTCGCAGGGGGCATCTTCGTGACTATGTTACACAGCGAAATCAATCCCTCCAGAAATTCAGCACATCAACACGTTGAGACAGTCAACCTCAGAGGGAAAGGTCGCAGAAACACTGTCAATCGCAAGAAGATGCAGAACCACCTGGCGAAATTAGAACTATTGTGGGCGGTCCTACTTGTGGAGGTAATTCCCAGGCTACAAGGAAAAATTACGCTCTTAAAGCATATCAAAAACCTCAACACGTTTACTAGATGGAGAAATCATCCAGCTCATCAACATCAAGCAATCAACCAATCTCCTTCTCCGAAAAAGACGCTAAAGGGATTCACTTTCCCCATGAAGATTCCATCGTGGTAATGCTAAAGGTAGCTAACTATCTAACCCATCGCATCATGTTAGATACAGGTAGCTCTGCGGATGTGCTCTATTCCGAGGCTTATGACAAGATGGCATTCGCCAAAACCTGTTCAAGCCAATCTCCACGCCTTTCGTCAGCTTTGGAGGTGAGGTGGTCATACCAGAAGGAAGTATCGACCTCCTCGTCACGTTCGGTGAATCCCTTGCCAATATTATCATATTTATCAATTTTCTTGTGGTAAAGCGGAAGTCTGCATATAATGCCCTCTAGGACGACCATCGCTCACAAAACTAGGGGCAGCATTACATCCCCTCTACTTGTGTGCGAAAGTCCTCACTCCGAATGGTGTCGGAGTAGTCCGAGGGAACCATAAAGAAGCTCAAGTATGTTATGAGATAGTAGTCCAAGATTGGAAGAGCACTCAAGTCACTCCTGTTATGATAGTTGTAGGGTATCTAGCAGACTCTTCATTCACGACAACATTGGACCCGAGGGAAGATACACATCAGGCAGGAGTCGGGGAAGAAACTATCGAAATCCAGTTATCCAAGGCAGATCAGACTAAGAAAGTCCATGTCGGATCGTCTCTAGACCATACTTTTCAATCGCGATTGACCAATTTCTTGGTCAATTATCAAGATGTCTTCGCTTGGTTGCACAAGACATGTTAGGCATCGACCCAGAACTTGCGGTTCATCGACTAAATGTTGATCCTAAATTTAAACTCATTCATCAGCGTCGACGTGTGTTCACAGCCGAAAGACAAATAGTTATAAAGACAGAAGTTGACAAGTTGCTGGCGGTGGATTTTGTTGAAGAGATTGATTATCCTGACTGGGTTGCAAATGTCGTCCTTGTTCGTAAAGCGAATGGTAAATGGAGGATGTGCGTAGATTATACCGATCTGAATAAAGCATGCCCAAAAGATATATAGTTTTCCAACCCCTCGGATCGACCATTATAGTAGATTCCACAGCTGGACACGCTTTACTCAGTTTCATGGATGCCTATTCTGGTTATAACTAGATCATGATGCATCCACCTGATCGTGAGAAGACAGCTTTTATTACGGACCGTGGTCTATATTGTTACAAGGTAATGCTGTTCGGTCTTAAGAACGCCGGTGCAACTTACCAACAACTAGTCAACAAGATGTTCACCGTGCAAATTGGCAAAATTATGGAGGTATACATTGACGACATGCTCATCAAGAATGTTATAGCAAACGATCATCTCACCGACCTCCGCGAAGCCTTCGACCCGATGCGTAAATTTCGGATGAAATTGAACAAAAAAAAATGTACATTTGGGGTCTCCGCTGGGAAGTTCCTTAGATTTATGATCGGACAACGAGGTATAGAAGCTAACCCTAAGAAGATTAAGGCCTTGGTAGAGATGAAGTCACCCTCTACTGTCAAAGAGGTCCATCGTTTGGCTAGACGCATTGCATCCTTGAATTGTTTCATCTCACGCGCATCCAACAAATGCATGCCTTTTTTCAAGCTACTTCGCGCTACCTCGAAGTCCAATTGGGCATGGTCTCAACAATTTGAAGAAGCTTTCCAGCAACTGAAACAATACATGGGTTCACCGCCTGTCCTGTCTAAACCTGTCTCACATGAGCAACTTTTTCTTTATCTAGCTGTGTCTTCTACGGCCGTTAGCGCCGCTCTAATAAGAGAAGATTCTGGGGTGGAAAAGCCCGTTTATTACGTTAGTTATGCAATGGTGGATGCTGAAATTAGATACCCTGATATTGAAAAGCTTGCATTGGCTTTAGTAGTCGTGGCACGAAAATTCCGGCCTTACTTTCAGGCCCATCCTATAATAATCCCTACGGATCAACCGCTGAGACAAGTCCTTCAGAAACTTAAAGTATCTAAACGATTAACTAAGTGGGCAATCAAAATTAATGAGTAAGAGATTGTCTTCTGCTCGCGAACTACCGTAAAGGGGCAAGCCGTTGCAAATTTCATTGCTGAATTCACGTATCCATTCCATGATCATACTGAAGCTACGACTCCTCTAGCTAAAAATTTTGGAACCAAATTATCTACATGTGACCAACCATTCTAGTCGCTATATGTAGATGGGTCTTCATGTTCATCTAGGAGCGGGGCTGGATTGATCCTCGTCACTCCAGATGATTTGCAATTCGAATATGCCTTGTGATTTGACTTCCACGCCTCAAATAACGAAGCAAAATATGAAACTTTGATCGTTGGTCTTCAGTTGGCTAGCGTGCTCTCGATCAAACACCTCCTCATTTTTAGCGATTCGCAGGTCGTCATCAATCAGGTGATTGACGAGTTCGAAACCAAAAATGAAAAGATGGCTGCTTATAAATCCAAAGTATTGGAATTGCTCGCCAGAACTGACAAATATGAGCTAATTCATATTTCTTGAGCATAAAATAAGCTAGCCGATTCCTTGGCTAAATTGGCATCGGCTCTCATAGATGATATATTCCAAACTACACCTGTTGAGCATCTTTCTACAGCAAGCATTGATCAGATAACGAGCGAGTAGGTCTCCATGGTGCAGTTATCCCCATGTTGGATGGACCCTATTATTCATTTTCTCCAAAATGGAGAGCTCCCAGCAGACAAGCAAACTATTAAGTTCATATGGAGGAATATTATATGCCATTATAGGCTCCCTCATACTATAATCACAGATAATGGGAGACAATTCGACAATATAGCATTCACAGATTTTTACGATAAATGGAAGATACGTAATGTATGAACATCCCCTTATCATTCTCTAACTAACGGTCAGGTAGAAGCGGTCAATAAAATCATCAAACATTACTTGAAGAAAAAACTTGAAGAATGTAAGAGCATATGGCCAGAACGACTACTGGAAGTTTTATGGGCCTATTGGACAACAACTCGCACTTCAATAGGAGAAACGCCCTTCTCTCTCATGTTTGGCACTGAGGCGGTCGTCCCAGTCGAAATCGAAATACCCACTTATCGTGTGAAACACTATGATCCAATAGGAAATGAAGATTGTTTAAAACTCCACCTTGATCTTCTGGAAGAAAGAAGAGACGCATCTCGACTTCAAGCAACAGCTAATCAACAACGAATAGCCTGAGAAGTTAAGCCTATAACATTTTAGGTTAGTAATCTTGTGCTCAAGAAGAGTATCGGAACGACTACTCGGTCTTTAGATCCAAACTGGGAAGGCCCATATCGAGTCACTAAAGTCATGCAACCAAGAACTTATTGTTTGGAAGACATGCGAGGAAGAGTTATGCGGTGCCCTTGGCACGCCGAAAATTTACTTCGGTATCATCCATAAAACATCCATGTACTCGACACATGGATCACTTTTTAAATAAAGATGAATTTTCATTCTAGTCCATCGGCTAAGAATTTATATAACTTAGTCGCGATTCCTATTTTTCTTTAGGACTTGAATAACCCTAAGGAGAATACTTGACATTCTCTCGACCAAAACTTCTACTTGTCGCGGAGCCAAAGACTCAGTCGATAGATCAGTCTATCTCTATGTGGATGTAGCCACCTAGGCCTCCCTGACTTAGCCCGATTCATTTTCATGAGTTGAGGGATCATACATTCAAACATAATTCATATTCATGAATTAAAACAACTAAAGCCGAAGCAGTTTTTTCATTAAAAATCCAAAAAAGTTACAAAACCAAAATTGATCATATAAAATGAAAAAGAAGTAATCTAGAATGATTTTCAACCACTTGTTCTTACGTATCTTCTGGACGAGATGCGCGGCTCTCGACCTCGAGATCAGTCTTAGGAGCCCCCATGGCTTCAGTAGCTTCCGTAACTTCGTTGGCAGCAGCTTCTCTCTCTTCATTAGCAACTGCAATCGCGACTCTCTTGAATTCCTCCAAGTTGAAAGATGGAGAAATTCGTTGCATCACTTTTATAGCAAAGTCGCGGCCAGCTTCATACAACTCATAACACTCATCATCATATAGCTGCGAAGTGCGAAACTCCTGAATAGCACGGGGACCTTCTTTAGCGATCATCCCAACCAAGGCCACCCGCTCTTCCTCCCAGTGGACTGAATCAGCGGTTAGCCTCGAAAGAGTAGCCCTCTCTTTCTCCAAAATTTCGCTAACTTCTTTGAGCTGCAACTTAGACTCTGCAAGCTGCACCGTCAGATCAACATTCTTCTGTTCTAAAGAGATCTTATCTTAACGAAAAGTTTCCCTTTCTTTCTCAACCTTCTCCTTCATTTCTGCAAGGCAGGCAAGCTTTAAATCCAATGCATGATACTTCTCAGTCAACATTTGGATCTTATTAATGAGGATCTTCTTCTCCTCATTTGTCTTGGTAATCAAGGCTTCATAAGCCTTCAAGACTTGGTCCCTTCCTTGGACCACTTGCTCCAAAGTGCTTTGATTCTGTTTCGCCTCATTTATTATTCAATGAGCAGCCATGATGTCGCGTCTCGTCCTTATGATAAGGTCCAAGCCCTGCACGAAAATAAAGGAGAAGATTGTAAAGGTATGAACGCCTCCTTAATAATGTAATAAATAATAAAATTTTCTTTATACCCGGACCATTTTCATCCCAGCATCTAGAGAGAGATCTTCTGGACTAGGTTTAGGAAGATCCCCGAGAGATTATGGAGTGACATTGTTAAAAAGGAACTTGCAAATAGGATGTAAGTGACTCAAAATGGTGAAAGTCCCAACTCCCGAAGGTTGAGCTACTACCCTTCCTCCTCTAGTATTGCTTGGATGAGAGCAGATTCTCGAACAAAAGCCAACTCCTGAGCAGGAGCCATCACGCGAGCAACAACAGGCTCGTGATTCCCTTCTGCCAGTGGATGGCTTAGTCCTGGCTCATCCTCCCTTCAGGGAATATCAATGATATTGATGATCGGTTGCTTTGGAAGAACAACTGGAGTAGGGGTTGTGGCTGCGTCGACTTCAACTGGAACCGCAGGTGGGTTAGATTGTCCCGAGCTTCGAGCAGGCTCATTCACTAGCTCGGATGGTTGAGATGGGCCAGTTGCTGTCTTCTTCTGTCTCTTCGAAGTGGAACCTTTCAAGCGAGGAAGTACTCCCCTATCTCTTTTCTCAATTACTACCATGATCTCTTCTCCCGAAATGAGACCAAACTCAACAAGTCGTGGAAGCGTGAGTGTGAATTTGATGTTTCTCACATCCTCTGATAACTTAAACACTTAGACAATTTTCTCGTTGATCCTACCTCTCAAGCTAGGCTTTCTCCCAGCCAAAGTACCTGCAATATGACCAACTGATGAGCTTAAAAGGAAAAATCGTATCGACAATCGAGTTGAAGCGAAAATTCACTAACCTTCGTAGAAGAAGCGATTAACATTATGACCTCCAGGTGTTGAACCCTCATTGGATTCCCAGTTCTCGAAGACATAAAACTACTGTTTTTTTCACCCGGGATAATTCGAGGAAGGATTTCCAAGAATGTAGTTATTCCCATGCCAATAACATAAGTAGTATCAGCCCTCGTTGGATGGAGCCTTCTTTAGCTGGAACATCCTCAAGAACTCATTAGCGGTTAGTCCTCTATTACTAGCTTGTTTCCAGAGGACGTAAGCACTTAACAGTACTCTCTAGCCATTTACAATAAGCTTTCTGGGGGATATTTTATATATATAGAGAACATTTCAAACACAGGGATGGAGAGGAAGACGCACACCAAGTTCGAAAAAATATTTGCACATGGCAACACACCCTGATGGTGGCGAATCAACAGTTTCTCCCTCTCCGGGCAATCTGAGTGTGACCGAATCAGGGATTCGATATCTCCCACGTAATTCCCTTAATTCTTCCTCCCTCATTATAGAAGGATACCCGGATGCAGAGTACCTTCTAACAGGTACCCGTACATTGTTTGAGGAGGAAGAATCTGGAGTTACGTCTCCTAGAGGGACAGCCTCACTATCGGATCCCCGCGCCATTGAAAGAAAAGAAATAGGAATAGAAGAAAGATAAAGAAGAAAAGTACCTCAGAAAGGAGATCTTGCTAAAGGAAGAAAGGAGAAGGGAGGGAATTTGATTTTTCACCAAAAACTTCGAAGTGAAGAAATATCCTACGAATGTTCATATATATATATATATATATATATACAATCATTCTTCTTAAGATTTGGACAGCCTCACTATCATTCTTCTTACGTCTCCCCATTCATTTTTTGTTGCAATGCCTAAAATGATCTCACAAAACGGTTAGACTGTGTAGATTTCTCAACAACATCACAATGGGCCCCTCCTAGATTCCGAACGCAGGCCTTTCACAGGCAATCCGCGCCCGGGTGGGAGGTCATTTTCCGCGAGAGCGGATTAGCTGTTACCCAGAACAGCTTAGTGAGTGTTACCCTTACCGTGTGGGGCCATCTTGATATAGTTTTTAATTATCTACGCCGTACATCTATTTTTCCATCTCATTTTAGGAGGTTATCCCAAAGCTTAAGAAGATCCAATTCTCTAGTGGACCATACCACTAGAAACAGTGATGAGTGAGCATTAAAAACTTTTTGTGGGCCACAAAGGTTTTGAATTAAGCTGATATTTATATTTTCCCTTCATGCAGATCTTATTGACATTATAAAAAGATTGGATTGAAAATAAACATTATAAAAACCTTAAGATGGGCTCTTTGGAATTTTTTATGGTGGGGCACTCAATCACACCTGTTTCCAGGTATGGTCCACTTTAGATTTGGATCGGCATAATTTTTGGAACCCCATCCTCAAATGGGCGGGAGAAACGGATGGACGATGTGGATATACAAAATATCATCCATGTGGGCCACACGGTAGGGGTACACACCCACTAAGCTGTTCCCGGGATAACACCTAACTCAGCTCCATTTTCCACGAGCGAGGCTTCGGTGGATCCCCGACTGTAGGGCTGATGTATGTGCCTTACATCCATGCTATCCATCTATTTTGACAGCTCATTTTAGGGCGTGATAAAAAAAAATGACGGAGAGCCTTTTCTCAGGTGGGCCAGACCACATTAAACAGTAGCGGTGACCATTAAAAATTTTTATGAGCCACCAAATTTTTGAATCAAGCTGATATTTGTGTGGTCCCTTCATCCAGGTACTTGTGACCGTATCAATAGGTTGGATGGCAAATAAATGTTTGGTTCCCAAAGAATTTTTAATGCTGGGTATTCAATCACCACTGATCTGCTTCATTTTTAGCATAATGCCTTAAAATGAGCTGTCAAAATGGACGAACTGAGTGGATGAAAGGCACATACATCAAGATAGGCCCCACAGTTGGGTATCCACGGAAGCCGGCCGAGCCCATTTTCCAGACGTAGATTATTCAAAGTCTGAGAAAGTGGGCCACAGAGACCCTGTCAGGACCGAGTCTGTCCCTCTGCAGTCCACATTCATTTTCCATGGACGCAGATTATTCAAAGCCTAGAACAGCCCCGCACAGAGTCCGTCCTGGCAGCGGTATTATGCCAATACAATCCTAAGGGCAGAATATTCCAAGGGTGATCTATTACCAAATAAGGCCAAAATATTCGGTGACAAAATAACGAAAATGCCATTTTTATTCTAAGAAGGAACGCGCACCGTTGGATGGAACGTTAAAGGGGCATCACTTCGTGATCTAGGATGTTCATCTGACCCAAGTAGTATGAAGCTCATGAACTGACAATCTGGACGGTCTATATGATAGGTGCACCAAGGATGGAACAAGCTCCAAATGCCCATCAAAGTGTGTACTACCAAATAGACGGGCTGGATCTTTGATCCATCAGATCCCCTTGAATAGAATTCACTCGTTGATTGTAATCAACTTATAATAATAGATTATTAAATAAACGTTTGATTTTAATCAACCCATGTAAGGGTCCATTACAATGCGCCAATGGGATTTCTACTGTCTAATTGTTGATCCCAGCACCGATAACTGAAGATTAAGTGGGTCACCATATTTTAACTGTAGGGACCAAAAATCAGACCGGTTTGCGTTTTTTGGTGGGCCACTCCAAATGGAAATATTATGAGAGGGACGGCCGTTAAAGTAAACAATAGGATGAGAGACACCCTTGATTTTTTTCAGAGATCACTGTGATGATTATATGTAATCCACTCCAACCATTACATAATACATTAAAATTTAGGTCTAGGTTCAAAAAATAAACCTCATTTGTGATTCAGGTGGGTGTCACCATGTAGACTGTCTCTAATCGTATGTTCCACCTGAATGGCTAGTTTTTCCAGCCCTAAGCCTAAAATTTGGTCACTGTCATGATGGTTGGAGTGGATGTTTAAACCATGTTTGAGGTCGAGGGTATAGTCTTTTCCTTCATGGAAAGTTCCCATGAGGTCGAGCCGTGTGGGCCCCACTGTGATGTGTGATGGGCATCCACACTATCAGTTAGATACACCATTTCGTGGTGGGTCATGGGCCTAAAACTCATGCTAATCCATGACTTGAGTGGGCCACGCCATTGACAAAGTTAAGAGTGGATATCCACCCATTGAAACCTTTATGATCTTTTATAGGATCGAATGAGATGTGGTTGAGAAATCCAGGCCATCGATTGTGCATGTCCCACTTAAGCAAGAGGTCACACCAAGTTTCAACCTCATCCAAAACTCAAGTGAGCCCCCAACAAATGTTTTTAGATGTTGTAGGATGATTTTACACTCTTTCAATTGGTATTACCCCATTGAGTTTCGTATACAGCTGACTTTTGGGATATTCAGGGGACCCATCAAATGCATGGTGTGGATGCCCATCACAGTGGGACCCACACAGCTTGACCTCATGGGAACTTCCCATGAGGTCGAGCCTATAGTACCATTTCCATATATATATATATATATATATATATATATATATATATATATATATATATATATATATATATATATATATATATATGAAAGAGAGAGACTCTCCCACTTTGGTTAAGGTGGTACTAGTTAGTGTTACTAAAGGCCATAAATGAGGCAAAAGATAAAGAAGGAAAAGAGAAGGGTTCAAGCTGTGTAGCCTTACCATGGTGTATTAGTGTGCATGTCAAATCTACCTCGTCTACCATATTTGTCATCTTATGTTAGGCTCAAGGCTAAAACATCAGCCACATCTGTGATTCAAGTGGACCACATGATTGGAAAATATATATATGCCAACTCTCATCCTCCAAACTATAACTCACGTGTGGCCAACTTAAATCAATGGTCAACTAAGATTTTCAGCCTTGGGCCTAAGGCGGGATTACATATCTAATGGCCTGAGTGGATCTCAGATACACACCATGGTGGGCCACGTCAGATATGAGGGTGTGCATCCCCCTGAAATTCTTAATTTTAGTAGTGGGCCGGATTGCGTACGTATCACACAACAAAGGTAACGTCTGCTGCTGGTAAAGCTCTTTGGGCCCCACCATGATGTGTGTGTTTTATCACACTATCCATCCATTTTTCCAGCTCATTTTACCAAGGGAGCCTAACAATGAGGCTGATCCAAATCTCAGGTGGACTATACCGTAAAAACACTAGTGAGTGAATGCCCACCATTAAAAACTTCTATCTAGGTCTGTGCAGCCTAATCAACAGATTGGATAGCAAATAGACATTACGGTGGGCCCTAGGAAGTTTTTAATGGTGGGCATTCACTCAATTTGTTTCCTGTGGTGTGTTTCATCTAAGGGCTTGTTTGACACCATTGATTTGAGAGGAAGTGATGAGAAGTGGATTCCATGATATGAATTCTCATCAATTCCAATTCTTATCAATTTCAGATTTTCTGTTTGGCAGCCAAGATTTGGAGAGAAATCAGACATGAGGGAATGGACGGTGTAGATTTTAACCCCATCGTATGCCCACCGTATCAGCCTCGATTTTTAAATCCATGCCGTCCATCCATTTTTACAAATCATTTTATGCCAGGATCCAAAAAAATAAAGCAGATCCACATCTTAAGTGGATCATAAAACAAGAAAAAGTGGGGAGTCAGACCTTTTATGATGTACAAAAGTTTTGGAATAAATTGATATTTGTGTGGTCTCTTCATCCAAGTCTTTGTGACCTTATCAACAAGTTAGATGAAAAATATACATCACGTTGGGTCCCACATTGGGGAGGATTTCTCTTCAAATCCCACCTTTTTAGAGGATTTGAAAAAGAGCTAAAAGTGCATTTTTGAATTCTCATAAATTCCTTTGAAATCCACTTCTCATCAAATCCATGGTGCCAAACATAATAAAGCAAGTGGTTTCTTCTCACTTCTCCTCAAATCCATGGTGCTAAATGGGCCATAAGGCTTGGGTCTTCCTCATTTATTGGGTCATTCCCTAAAACGAGCTGGAAAACTAAATGTAAAGTATGAATAAAACACATATCATGCTTACAAATGGAGCTTTTCTAGTAGCAGGTCCCTGTGCCGTGTGCGCGATGCCTCAATTTCGGTTCTAAAAAAATGAAAATTTTATGGGATGCCAACCTCGCAACTAAATAGGTTAGATGACAACTAAACACTATGGTGGCCCCAAGAAGGTTTTAATAGTGGGCATCCAACACCACTCTTTACCATAGGGTGGTCCACATGAGATTTGGATCTGCTTCAATTTTGGGATTGTGCCCTGAAATGAGCTGTCAAAATGAATGGACGGTGTGGATATAAGGCACTTTTATCGCACTGGCCCCACAGTCAAGTATACTCTTCCGCTTCCCTACATGTCCAAGGGCTTTAGAGAGATTGGATCCTTTTTGTTTTTTTTTCTTTCTTTTCCCTCCTTTTAAAGAAGCACTTGAGAAAGCGATTGCCAGCCAAAGTAGTCCCCGGGAAGTTAGGTGGGGCCCACCATAATGTTTGTGAGAAATCCACCCCGTCCATTCATTTTTACATATCATGTTAGGACATGGGCCCAAAAATGAGGCAGATTCATGACTTAAGTGATTGCATGATAAGAAATAGTGAGGATAGAACGTCCATCCTTAAAATACTCACGAGGTCATACAAGTTTTGGATCAAGCCAATATTTTTGTGTTTTCAGTTCATCTCAGTAGAATTGACCTTATCAACAGTATGTATGGCATATAAACATCACGGTGGACCCATGGGTTTTAATGATAGGTATTTCTTTACTCAGTTTTTCTTGTTGTGAGGCCCACTTAAGTTTTGGATCCACCTGATTTTTTACCCATGCCCTGACATGAGCTAACAGAACGGATGGATGGGGTGGATTTCTCACAAATATCACAGTGGGCTAGGCATAAGTAATGGGATTCCCCTCTACTTTAAAAGGCGTGTGCTAGCTTAGTATAGGAGTAGTGTTGATTGTCATTGAAACACTATCTTCTGTACTCTCACCAAGTGTGGGGAGAAGAATTGCAAGGTGATAGTGGACAGTGACAGTTGTCAAAATGTGATTTCCACTAACACCTTGGACCGTTTGAAGTTGAAATCCACACCTCATCTTGACCCATACAAAGTTTCCTGGGTTGACAAAATATCCCTTCCTGTCACCCACCAGTGCTTAATTCCTATCGAGTTTGGGTCGTATAAGGAGTCCCTGTGGTGCGATGTGATACCTATGGATGTTGGACATATTATCCTACGTAGACCATGGCTATTCGACAATGACGTTAAGATCTTTGGCCATTCGAATGCGTGTACCTTCATGCATAATGGTAAAAAGATCAAACTTAACCCTATGCTACCAGAAAGCACATCAGGGAAAAGAAAAGATGAGAAGGCGAATGAGCCTAAGTGGGGAATCCAAACCTAAGTCTCTTCATATAATCAATGTGAGAGAATTTGAGAAAGAGACTATGGAGGATTCCATGGTGTATGCCCTTGTGGTAAGAGAGATTACACTTGAGGTTCCACTAGAGTTACGTACCCCATGAGGTAACGTCGGTTTTGAAGGAATACAATGATGTGTTCCCTGAGGATTTATCGAATGAGTTGCCACCTATGCGGTACATCCAGCACGTCATTCATCTCGTCCCGGGGTCAACCCTACCGAACCTTCCTCACTACAGGATGAACCCTGCAGAGCATGCAGAGTTGAAGAGTCAAGTTGATGAGCTTCTACAAAGGAGTTTTATCCAGGAGAGTATGAGCCCGTGTGTTGTGCCCGCATTATTGACGTCAAAGAAAGATGGCAAGTGGCGCATATGTGTGGACAGTCATGCCATAAACAAAATTACCGTCAAGTATAGGTTTCTTATACCTAGGCTTGATGATATGCTTGACATGATGGTCAAGTCCACAATTTTCTCCAAAATTGATCTCAAGAGTGGATATCACCAAATACGCATGCGCCTAGGAGATGAGTAGAAGACGTCATTTAAAACGAAAGATGGGTTGTACGAGTGGATGGTCATGCCCTTCGGCTTGACTAACGCACCCAATACTTTATGCGGGTGATGACACGGGTCTTGAGACCGTTCATGGGTAAATTCCTAGTGGTGTACTTTGATGACATTCTTATTTATAGTACCACTAAGGAATCACACCTTGACCATTTGAAGCAGGTTTGTAGCGGTCTTAGGACTGAAAAATTGCATGCTAATCTTAAGAAATAAGCGTTTATGTCTAGTAAAGTCGTGTTCTTAGGATTTATACTGTCATCAGAAGGAATGCGCGCAGACCCTGAAAAGATCAGGGCCATACTTGAGTGGCCATAATTGAAGAACATTCATGAAGTGCGAAGCTTTCACGGCTTGCAAATTTTTATCGTCGGTTCATTAGGGAATTTAGCACGATCATGGCTCCAATTACTGAATTCATGAAAAATGGAGAGTTAGTGTGGTCGAAAGTCGCAGTCAAGGCTTTTAAGGAAATCAAGGGCAAAATGGTAGAAGCTCCTGTCATGCGTCTACGTGAGGTGGCGTGTGATGCGTCAAGTGTTGGTATAGGTAGAGTGTTGAGCCAAGAGGACCATCCAGTAGCCTATTTCGGTGAGAAACTGAATGAAGCGAAACAAAAGTACTCCACTTATGACAAGAAATTATATGCGGTAGTGCAATCCCGGAGACATTGGTGTCACTATCTCCTACTGCAAGAATTCATCTTGTTTTCCGACCATGAGGCCTTGAGATATTTACATTCTCAAAAGAGGCTCAACCTAAGGCATGCCAAGTGGGTAGTGTTTCTTCAGGAATATTCGTTCATCCTGAAACACAAAGCCGGAGTTGAAAACAAACCAGCAGATGCTCTTAGTAGAACAGTGGCATTGCTCAACTCCTTGAGTGTAGAGGTAGTCGGTTTTGAATAATTGCGAGATGAATACCCCACATGTCCTGATTTTAAGGTACTTGCGCATCGCTCTCTACTGACCAGCGTAGCACAGGTGATTATGTCCTTAAAGATGGTTTCCTTTTTAAAGGAGACCGACTTTCTATTCTCCGTATGTCCCTTCGTGAATTCCTTGTCTGGGAGCTTTATTCAGGAGGGATAGCTGGCCACTTTGGCCGTGACAAGACCATTGCCCTCGTTGAGGATCGTTTTGATTGGTCAAGTCTCAAGCGAGACATAGCCAAAATTTTAGGGCAATATTGTATATGTCAGCTGGCAAAGCAATGTAAGCGAAATACTGGGCTATATATGCCATTGCCAGTGTCACATACTCCGTGGCAAGACATTAGTATGAATTTTGTGCTGGGACTTTCCAAAACGATAAAAAAGCACGATTCCATCTTTGTTGTTGTGGATCGCTTTTCTAAAATGACGCATTTTCTCCCATGTTCGAAAACGTCGGATGCGTCTCATATCGCTTGAGTCTTTTTTTATGGTGTGGTGCATCTCCATGGTTTGCCTAAGACCATAGTATTTAACTGTGATGTCTGATTTACTAGTTACTTTTGGAAGACACTATAGCACATGATGGGTACTCGTCTACAATTTTTCATTACATACCACCCTCAGACAGATGGACAAACTAAGGTGGTAAATCGAAGTCTTGGAAATCTTTTACGTTGTCTAGTGGGCAAGCATGTTAAAACTTGGGACTTAATTCTACCTATTGCTGAATTTTCTTATAACGGGTCTGTCAATAGATCGACAGGAATGAGTCCTTTTGAAGTTTTCAGTGGATACAAACCTAGAATGCCCATAGATCTCTTACCCATGTCTGTCACCCAAAGATCTTCAGAGTTGGCTGATGCATTTGCATGACACATTCATGAATTGCATACACATATTAAACAGCGGATTAATAAGAGCAATGATAGTTATAAATATTCAATTGACTTTCATCGTAGATCACAAGATTTTCAGGAAGGAGATTGTAATGGTGAGGATACGACCAGAGCGATTCTTACAAGGTATCGTTAAGAAGTCATAAGCGCGTAGTGCTGGACCATTCAAAATATTGCAAAGAATTGGGTCCAATGCGTATCGGATTGACCTTCCACCTGAAATAGACATTAATCCAACGTTTAATGTGGAGGATCTAGTCCATTCCCCTAATCCCACCATTGATTACTCATTCCTTTCATGGTCATTCTCTGAATTTTCTTCACAACCCACTCCACCCATTCCCCAACCTATGATTCAAAAGAAAGAAATTGAGGAAATTGTGGATGAAGAGATTGTTTCCACAAGAGATGGAGGTTTCCAGAGGTATCTTGTTAAATAGAAGAATAAACCACCATTAGAATCTACGTGGTCGACTGAAGCGGAGTTGCATAACGTTGATCCAGATTTGCTAGAGTGCCACAAGAGCTTTAACTCGTCGGAGTCAAGTTCTTCTAACACGAGGGGAGTTGATGAGGACAAAAGACCCTTTAAAGTCAATCAGCGAAGAAAACGCACACCACAAGCATCTTCCTTATGGTTATGTGACTATTAAGGAGCATTGAAGACCCTTCACATGATTTGGTGCATAGAAGACCCCACATTGGGAAGACACATGTGAAGGAGGATGAAGAAAATCTTGCTGGATAGTTTTCATTGTCTTCGGGCACCCGATCGGCGGCTGATCACTATTCATCGGGCGCCCGACCGAGCGCTCGAATATTGCCTGTCGAGTGCCCAAAACTCACTGGACGTTTTTTGACATCTTCGGGCGCCCGACCGTGCGCGAACTTATTTTTTTTACGAAACTTTTAAATGTATTTTAATCTTTTGATTATTCTTAGTGCTTATTTAAGTGAGCTAAGCTTTAAATTCGGGATTACTTGTTGATTAATGAAAAGCAAACCTTTGGTTGCCTCCTCTCTCTCTCTCTCTCTCTCTCTCTCTCTCTCATGGAACTTCATCTTCTTCCTTGATCTTCTTCTTCTCTTTGCTTCTTGTGCTCCTCCAACATTCTTCTAGGTAATTTATCATCTTTTCTCATCATTCAAAACCCCTATTTTGTTTAATTCCTCACAACCTAAATATGAGAATTGATCCAAACCCTAGTTCTTCAGATTTTCGAATCTCTCATCTGAGAAACCCTTTGATTTTCGGATTAGTGATTCCCATTAAACAATTGAGTGATAACCATGCAAGATCGGGGAGTCCCATCCCTCGCCGGATCCAACCTAAGTCATAATTGAACTTCACATTTTGTGGATGTGATGATGGCCCGCTCCATTGCATGCCTCTTTTATGATTCTCTTAGTCTATGATGATTAATGCTGAATTTTAAATTATTATTGTCTTTTGTTTCCGCTGGATTATTTGTGTTCATGAGCATGCATCAAAATTAGGACATCCTACGTCAATTTCTTTCCCCTTTTCTTTCCTGCATGGCCAACTTTAATCTTTGATCCCACTCATTTTTTGCTCCCATGTCCTAAAATGAACTCACAAAGCAGATGGACAGAATAGATTTCTTACCATCATCATGGTGGTCCCCACCCTAGCTCCCATCACAAAATCCCCGTAGGGATTCGCTGGAAGACGCACAATACATCCATCTTAACACATCAAGATTGGACGGTGTGAAGCCATACAACTAATTCCACGCTTAGTCCAAACCTTGTTTTGCCTCATTATAAGTTTAATATCATACAATTCGGCTTAAACGAGCCATCCAAATATGCCAATGGGCCATAGAAGTTTTGGATCAAGCCTATATTTGTTTTCCCTTCACCCAAGTTCATGTGACCTTATCAATAGGTTGGATGGCAAATAACCATTAAGGAAACATGGGCATATAGTCCACCTGAGATTTGAATCTTCTTCATTTTTGGGCTCATGCTATAGCATGATCCGGCAAAATGGATGGACGGCGTGGATATAGAATACATATATCAAGGTGGGCCAGGGTAAGGTCCGCACCTAATCGGATCCCGTGGTAATCAGCCGATCATCGTAAAGATTATTTACTGCGGAAAGTTGGATGGAAAAATGGGGTAAATTGAACTGAAATCAGCCGATCAATCCAACCAAGGCTGGGTGTTTGGATTGAGACTGAAATTTCCACGAAGTTTTATTGACTTGAGTTTCTAAAAATGGGGATTGACACCTTTTCATAGTCCTATTGCATACGACATCATGGATTCACGATCGAGTTCTGCCACACTTTTATGCATTGCATCCACGTATGAATCAAGGTGCATTTCTTAAGTGGATGAAGGGATGCATGGATACAAAATAATCAGCACTGGTGGTCTACACTTTCATATGCGTGTCTACCAACTTAACAGTCCCTGTGGACTACCATAACTAAGAATCGTCGTCTCTATCCGTCCGTAAGTGCTTGGAAATATCCGTTTCTTATCGTGATGTCTGACAGTGGAAAACGTTGTATTTAATTTGACCACCTATTTTTATCCCAAGGAAGACGCTGTTACTGGTCATCACGGTTATCCTTGTAATTCAGGCGGGAAAGCGTAAAACAAACACGCCCAACGGGCTACCTAAATCTAAATTGAATGGTCAGCGGGCCCACTGTAATCCTGATGGAACATCCACGCTGTCCATCATCTTTTAAGGCTCCCTTCAGAATTTTATTGCAAATATCACGTAGATCTGAAGTTAACTTGGGCCATATATAACACAGGCAATAGTTGTTTTGGAAGCGCCAACCGTTGAATCCCTCCTGGCCGGGACCCACTGTTATGTTTATATGCCATTCCTAGGACCCTAACCCCTTCATAAGGTGAGTCCCACTAAGATGAAGGGAAAATCATATTCCGGGTCTCGTAGAAAACTTTAGTTGGCCCAAAGAATCTTTCAAATGCATGCGTCCAATCGTCACTTTTCCTTGTGGTGTGTTCCACATTGATTTTCCATGGGCCTGATTTTTGGGACTAAGTGCTGATATGGCACAGACCTTTGACGCCCCCTTTCCTAAACTTTTGGTGTGAGCGAACCAAAAGGTTAACTTGCAGCGAAAACTTTGCCGTGGCTAGGTTCCTGAGCACTGCCCTCCATGGGCTCCAGTTCTCGGCACTGCTCTCCATGGGCTCTGAGCACTGCCCCCCTCTCGCTCACGGGGTCACTCCTCCTAGGCTAACCTGATCAGCGAAGGGACCCCAGAATATATGAAGACAAAGTCCCACCCCCTCCCAACCGATGTGGGAAGACAATGTCAATCGTGGGCCCCACTGGTAAATACTTGGAAAAAGTGTTGCCTAAGATTGACTGATGTATGGCCTATTTATAGGTAGAATCTCCCACATCTCTCCACAAATACATTTCCAGAGAGAGTATTTATAGGTAGAATCTCCCACATCTCTCCACAAATACATTTCCAGAGAGAGAGAGAGAGAGAGAGAGAGAGAGAGAGAGATGGCTTTGTATTTGTTGCTTCAGCTTTTCTGGCTTGCAACAACACTTGAAGGATTAGCATCACAACCTCTAGTGACAACCAAGCCCGGCTGCCCCAAAAAATGCGGGAATGTTGACATTCCCTACCCGTTTGGTATCGGCGATGAGTGCAACATTGGTGTAGTTGGCTTCAATATCACCTGCGACGACACTGAATATGACCCTCCGAAACCATTCAAGGGTGAGTTTGAGGTTCTTGATATATCATTAGTGTCGGGCCTAATGAGGATTTCAGGTGATATAAGTTGGAAGTGTTACAACAAGACAGGAGGCGTGTCTTCCGAATTCGAGACTTGGGTCAACTTGGGCAGTAGTTCGTCATTCACGTACTCGGAAACTCATAACAAATTCATGGCCATCGGTTGTGATACCTACGCCTACATCAGTGGCTCATCGGGCCGCAACTTCACAAGTGGTTGTATGTCATTTTGCAGCGACACTGACAGCGTGATTGACGGTGATTGCTCCGGCATAGGATGTTGCCAAACCTCTATCCCAAAGGCTTTCAGGAGATACCAGGTGGATCTTGGCAGCGACAGTCAACATAAAAATGTCTCGAGTTTCAATCCGTGCAGCTACGCCTTTCTGGTGGATCGAAATGCGTTCAGCTTCAAAGCATCAGATCTGAAGGGATTCAATAGAAGCCAAAGCATTCCGGTGGTGCTTGACTGGACCATTGGAAATGAACCGTGTGACATCGCACGGAAGGACTTGGCCAACTTCGCTTGCGTGAGTGAGCATAGCACCTGCTACGACTCGACTAATGGTGGTAAGGGTTACAGGTGCAATTGCTCTGAAGGTTACCAAGGAAATCCTTATCTCAGTGGAGGGTGCCAAGGTATGATAATATCCCTTCTCTAACTCTATTTATTATCCCATGCAAATGCTTAGGTACCGTGTAGTTGTTAAATGAGGTGGATTGGACAAGTCGACAATCCAATCATTGATCTGTACATTCTGTCTAATCCTCTCTTCAAGTTACGCGTCATAAAAAAAAATAAATAAAAATAAATAAATTCGCTTTAATCAGATTATTCTAACAATCTAATCAATCGCTTTAAAAGCTTACATTTTAGATACAAACTAGACATTCCAAACAGTGGACCAAACCTCAGATTGCTAGTATCTTCTAAGAGTTGCTTTGATCCAACGATCCTAACCATCCAATTAGCTTGATGTAAATTACTGACTTGCTCTTGTTGCTTGTGATGGCTGGTTTGTAGATATCAATGAGTGTGAGGAGAATCACAAGAAGAAACTCTGTGAACATAATTGCATAAATTTGCCAGGAAATTATTCCTGCTCCTGTCGAAAGGGCTACCATGGACTCCACGAGGATCAGAGCGTATGCATTAAAGACAGATATGAAGTCGCCTTTGTTCTAGGTAATCCCTCAATTCCATAATAGTTCAAGAACCCGTAGATTGACTAGAATCTTGGTAGAGTCAACTCGGCTTGAGTTAATATCGATCGACTCAACGAGTATTCTGTTCTACTTCAATTTTTTAACCGTTTTTTTTTTTTTTTCCTTTTGTTTTTGAATTGTTCTCCACTGAAGGGGTATTTCATGAATTTTCGGTTGTCATTTTGTAGGGGTTTTTTTTTTTTTTGTTTTTTTGTTAATTTCTTAAATGAAAACCCATGCACTTTTTAGCTTAATTAGATAGGACCAGCCAAAATAACTACTAAAAAATGAAACAAACTTACAAACGTGAGCACCCATTTCTGGGTTTTGACTTTATTTTACCATCATCTCGCTAGCTTTTGCTAACCTCCACCACCATATTTTTCAAAATGATGAAATTACACATGATCAGTCGTGACAGTCTAATTTTTCTGACAACATCTGACTCACCTTAATTGTGATAAAGAGAGGTGATACAAAGAATCTTACCATTTTTGAAGTGGGCCACCTAATTAATGGTTCAGATCAATTAAAAGTTGCTTCTCAAAAATCATGATCATCAAAATCTCAACTAGACCACACCACAGTTAATAGTTGGGACGGAACAACCACCATTGATTTTTGTAAGGACCCACTGGGGCTTGTATACGTCATCCAAGCCATACAACTGATGTGCCTCACCACATGACGAATTCCCAAAACCACCGATTATCCCACTGTACCAAGTCATAATCTTAAGATCAGATTGGTTGAACAATCCCAACCTTGATTCGTGGACATTTGTTTGGGGAAAAAAAACCGTTGAATATTTTATGTTTTTTTAACATTTTTAACCATCCAATAGATATCCACCAATCCAATCGTCAGATGATCAAATGATCTTAGTTTTGGGTTCATAAGACATCTACACTGGGTTTCAGACGTTGGACAGTTTATTTTGACTGCTTGCATGCCTCGTGTACAATTGCTTAGTCCACTCACATTCTATCAGAGTATCGTAGGTCAACCTTACCTTATCTCTCTCTCTCTCTCTCTCTCTCTCTCTCTCAGCTCTCTTTCTGTCATGAATCTCTCCGCAGTTTTCGAAACCAATCTGTCCATTCACTTTTAAACTGTTCATATAGGTTTTCACAATCATTGGACGGTCTAGATTGTTATCCACCATCAGTAGAGGGTCCAGATCATTGTGCATGGACTTTTAAACAGTCCATATTTTTTCAACCATAGATGGACGGTTTAGATCATTGTTCATAGGTTTTTGAACGGTCCATATTGCCTCACACCATCACTCGACAGTCCAGATCACTGTCCCCCATCATTAGATGATCCAGACAGATAACCATTGACTTTTCAACGGCTCATATCACTTTCCACCATCACTGGATGGTCTGGACCGCTATCCGTGAACATTTAAATGATTTAAATTTACATCCACTATCTTTGGACGGTTTATATCCCTTGTCCATGGGCTTTTAAATAGTATAGATTGTTAACCCCATCATTAAACAATTCAAATCATCGTCCCAGGACTATTGAACTATCTAAGTTCTTATCCAATGTATGAGAAGGTTATGCATGTCAGTTTGATAGGAGGGTGGGTATTTTTATTATTTCGCATTTAAATATTAGTTTTGTCATTTAAGTATAATAGAACTAATAGATTGTGGTAAAATAAAGTCAAATTCAAAATATAGTGCTGACTTCTAAGTTCTTTTTTATTATTATTATTTTGGGTAGTTATATATATATATACACACACACACACACACACACACACACAAAACTATAGGATTTATTGTCAATAGAGTACTATAAATTTAGGTTTTTTTTTACTGACAATGACTAATCACATTTTCTATACCAAGAGTACCAACTTACCAAGGGTGGTTATATTTAATTAGACTAAAAAGTAGGTGGGTTTTCATAGAGATAATTCGCATTTGGTACTAATTTATTTTTCTGGACAGTTGTTTTTCTTTACTTATGCATTCATTGTACCTTTTTATTTTCATAAAATACACCGCCCTTATCTCTATTGATAGGGCAAAATAGCTGCACAATTATTCAATCGGGCACCACTAAAAAGGGCATCACCTTTTGTATAACACAATCTATAATTTTGAAAAACCAATCAGGTGAGCCAACAAAAGGAGATGGTTCACACCACGAAAACAGAAACTATAGAATTACACCCCCCCCCCCCCTCCCACTACTACCAACATGGTATGCAATCCAAGTTAAAAGCACCGCTTTGGGGTCTTTGCGTTATGGTAGTTCATGTAATGGGAAATGATGTAGGGCCCACAGAGATGCCTGTCACAAATCCACTCTGTACATCAGTTTTAGAGGACCACAATTGGACATGAATCAAGTAGATCCAAAACTCACTTGAGACATGCCACATTAAATACTGGAAATGCAAATGTCCACCGTTGAAACCTTTATAAAACCGACTATTATGTTTATAGGCTCCCCAAACCGTTCACAGGGTTAGCTCCACTCAAACAAGCTGTAGGCACAAATATCAACACGATGCAAAACTTCCGTGGCCCCCACAAAGTTTCCAATGGTGGGCTTCCAGTCTCCACTGTTTCATACGGTGGGGCCTGCATGATTTTTGGATCTGGCTGTTTTTTAGATTCTTATTCTACTGTTGCCAAAACTGATGAATGGAGTGAATTTCTTGTGGAAATCTCGGTGGGCCCTATAGATTCCTATTAGAGGAGTCCCGGGAGCACGGGCGCAATATGCGTGTTTCTTTGACGCAGATTAAAACTCTCTGGATTAGGTGCGACCTCTGCTTCCCCCGAAAAGTGCATCCCTGATCTGGGAGCCACTTTGATGGACGTATACACATCCATGCGGTACATCCACAAGTTAAGAAGATATACATCCCGGCTGGACCGTACCATAGGAGACGGTGCTAATTGAATGCACGTCATTAAAAACTTCCTAAGACCCAAGACCCACCTTAATGTTTACCTGCCATCCAATCAGCTGAAAAGGACATACAGACCTAAATGAAGGTAAAAAAAAAAAAAGAATCTGGACCGTCTGCTTGTCCTAAACATGATTTTCCTGTTTGTGACGCCTGGTTGGTCCAGCTCAGCATTAACTGCATTAAATACAGCCATGCTGACAATGTCACTATTGAGCTGGATCAATTAGGTGGTCGGCAAATAAGAAAATCCCGTTGAAGTCAAGTAGATGTCCGAATTCAAAAAGAAAATATCAACTTGATCCAAAACTTTTGCATGCAATGGGCCCTCCAAGCTTTTTATAATGGGCATTTAATCAGCCCCAGTTCCTATGGTATGGTCTAGTTGAGATTTAAATCTACTAAAGTTTTGAGTTGATGACCTAAAAAGAGCCGGTAAAACGAATGAATAGCATGGATATGCATACTTTGTTGGGTGCGTTTCAAACAAACCTTAGGATCTCGCCCCCCAATACACAAGAATTATGGGATATGATAATGTAATAATCAAGAATAAAGCATCAACCACAAGACACAAGGAGTTTTTACGTGGAAAACCCTCAAAAGAGGTAAAAAACTACGGGACTTAGTCCAGATCAACAATCCACTATGAAGTAGAGTGTTACAACTGATCACAAGCACACACTGCTTGGATCAAACCTTCTGCACTCACGTAGGATTTGATAAACAATAAGAGAACTATGAAAACGAAGAAATCTCACTCGAGCACGAGGACGTTGAAGAGTCGAGATGTCGTTGCACCATGAATCACCTTCGCGAGCAAAGCCTTCTCTACCAACAAGCTTCTTATCTCTCTTTTTTCTTTCTCTCTTCCTCTTTTTCTCTTTTTGTCACCTTGGACGTGAAAACACCTTAATGGGATACCTAATCCCGTTTTGGAACTCCCTTAAATAGAGAACCGGAGGAATTAGATTCAAAATAGGAAACTGGGCATAAGCAATCCGCGTCGGGTGGGGCACCCGGTCAAAAGGGTCGTCAAGTGCCTGCCCAAACAAAAAACTGTCTAGGGAGAAAACCAAAAGGAACTTTCCAATTTCGGGCGCCCGGACCAACTTGGTCGGGCATCCGCTCAGGGCACCGGGCGCTCGATCACAAGACCATCGGGAGCCCAACTTCTGTCAAAACTGTCCAGCAACTTTCTGCCTCATCTAGGTGAATTTTGGTCACCCGACCACTCTTGGTCCGGACGCCCGACCATACCCAGGCTGCACCAATCTCTCCTCTAAGCTGAGGAGGAAAACCTCATCAAATCTCCCCCTTTCCGACTTAGGAGAAATTCACCTTCTTCAAGTCAGCCAGGTTTCTACAAATCTCAAACTTGCCCTTGAGCAAAGCCTTGCCTGACCCGTTATCGTTCGTGTAGACCTTCTCAAGCTGTAGCACCTTCTGTTCCAAAGTATCCCTGATCCAATGATACCGAATCTCTATGTGCTTCGACTTGGAGTGCTGACTTGGATTCTTACTCAAGTGTATAGCACTTTGGCTATCGCAATAGACCACATGCTCCTCCTACTTCAGGCTGAGTTCCTGTAGGAACCTCTTCATCCAAAGCATTTCTTTACATGCTTCTGTGACCACGATGTGCTCGACCTCTATCGTCGACAATGCTACGACCTTCTATAGCTTGCTCTGTCAAGATATCGCTCCTCCTGCAAATGTGAACATGAACCCCGATGTAGACTTCCTAGAGTCTATGTCACCTGTCATATCTACATTTGTGTAGCCTTCTAACACAGGTTTTTTGTCACCATAGTATAGGCTCAACCTGGCAGCTTCTCAGATACTGTAGTATCCACTTCACTACTGCCTAATGTTCTTTGCCAGGAGTGGCAAGGTACTGGCTGACAACACCAATCGTATATGCTATGTCTGGGTGCGTATACACCATAGCATACATCAAACTTCCTACTGCTGATGCATAGGGTATCTTCCACATCTCTTCTACTTCTGCCTTCGTCTTGGGACACTGCTTATCGCTCAATTTGAAGTGACCATCTAGTGGAGTATTGACCAGTTTTGCTGCATTCATGTTGAACTGCTCCAGGACTTTCTCAATATACCACTCTTGTGACAGCCAGAGCTTCTTGCTGCTTCTGTTACGGGTTATCTCCATTCCTAGAATCTGTTTTGTCGGGCCTAAGTCTTTCATCGCAAATGATTTGCCCAACTCCTATTTCAACCTGTCAATCTTCTTGATGTCTTTTCCCATGATGAGTATGTCATCTACGTACAATAATAAAATTAAAAAGTCACTATCTGAGAACTTGCACGTGAACACACAGTGGTCCGACTCTGTTCTATCATATCCATGCTTTAACATGAACGAGTCGAACTTCTTGTACCATTGCCTACAAGCTTGTTTCAGCCCATATAAGCTCTTCCTAAGCCTACACACCATATGTTCTTTGCCCTTGACTTTGAACCCCTCTGGTTGGTGTTTGTAGATCTCTTCTTCCAGGTCACCATGTAGAAAGACAATTTTAACATCTAACTGCTCTATCCGCCAACTCGAGCAACACCTGTATGGATGTCATCTTCACCATTGGTAAGAATATCTCCTCGAAGTTTACACCTTCAAACCCTTTCACTACGAGCCTGGCCTTTAACCTCGTTTGTGAATTCTTCTGTTCATTCTTCTTTCTGAATACCCACTTGTTGTTCAGAGCTTTCTCGCCCTTATGAAATTTCACCATATCATAGGTGTGGTTCTTGTGCAAGGATTTTATCTCCTCTTGTATAGTTTTCAACTACTCTCCCTTATGCTCGTCAGTTAGGGCCTCAGAATAGTCTTCTGGCTCTTCCCCATCAGTGAGCATAATGTACTCATGCGGCGAGTACTTCTTGGAAGGGTGTTTGTCCATTGATGTTCTCCTCACCTGTGACTCAACAGGTGGATCAAGTGAGGGCTGCTCTCCCGATCCATCTTCTGTAGGGACTCCCTCATCCTCTGCACCTTGCTGTACTCCCCCGTCATAGGCACCACGGGAGGAGTAGTCAAATCCATGTCTTTCAGCTCACCTGAACTGGGTTGGGTCTTCGTTGTCTTTTCAATGTCTTCTATACACTGATCTTCAATGAAAACCACATCTTTGCTCCTGATGAGTTTCTTCTCAATCTGATCCCACAACTTGTAACCGAACTTTTTATCACCGTACCCCAAGAAGACACACTGCCTGATCTTCGTATCGAGCTTGGACCTCTCGTCCTTTGGTATGTGAACGGATGCCCTGCATTCAAACACCCTGAGATCATTGTATGATGGATCTCGTCCAGTCCACACCTTCTCAGGTACTTCTCCATTCAACGGGGCTGATGGAGACCTATTTATCAAATATAACGCTGTGTGCATTGTTTCTCACCAAAACATCTTGGGCAACTTTGCATGGGATAACATGCATCTGATTCTCTCTACGATGGTGCGATTCATACGTTCAACCACACCATTATGCTGGGGGGTCTTAGGAACCGTCTGTTCATGTCGTATACCCAGTGACTTGCAGTACTCATGGAAGTCACCAATGTACTCACCACCATTGTCAGTGCAGATACACTCCAATGATCTGTTGTCTCTCTCTTGACCATAGCATGAAACATTTTAAACACACCAAAGACCTCGTTCTTGGATTTCAAAGCATAAACCCAAAACCTCCTAAATGAATCATCTATAAAAGTGACAAAAGACAAGGTTTTTGTCCTCATTGGACTACAAACATCAGAATAAACCAAATCTAATGCATGTACTTTCTTAACATGAGAAGTGGTTTTTACAAATGAAACTCTATGCTGTTTCCCTGATAAACAATTAATATAGGTTTTGAGAGGTATATCTGTCACATCTGGAAGGAGCCGCTTATTCGATAATAACTTAAGCCATTTTTCACTCATGTGGCCTAGACACCTGTGCCACATGTCAGTAGCTGAATCTTCCGCTACGTTCAACCCACCATTGCATACACTCACACTTGCCTTGTAAAGGGTGTAACATTTCTTTCCTCTGGCTACGATCATCGAACCCTTGATGAGCTTCTAGTGCCCACCAACAAATTGGCTTTCATAGCCATCATCATCCAGCCTTCCCGTCGACATCAAGTTGAAGCGAAGGTGTGGAACGTGCCTCACATACCTGAAAACTAATGTGCATCCCACATTAGTCTTCACACAAATTAATATCACCGACCCCCACGATCTTCGATACATCAGAATTTTCCATCTTCACTGTCCCATAATCACCTGACTTGTAGCTCATGAGGAAATCTTTGCGTGGAGTCACATGAAACGAGGCTCCCGAATCTATCACCCAGTCGGTGTCTTGACTCGTAGTCGTGAGACAAACATCGTGATCTGCCGAAAGAATAGCCATAACGTTGCCATCTGAAGCGACCGCAGTGGAGTCTGATTCATCTTCCACTACAAGAAAATGAATTTTTACCGACGAAAGTATTCCCGACGAAATAATTTTCGTTGGGAAAAACCATTTTTACCGACGAAATGGAAAAATCGTCGGTAAAAATCTCCCTCCACCACCAAATTCATTGCCGCCATACACTTTTACCGACGAAATTATAATTTCATCGGTAAAACGTTTATTGCCGACGAAATAACCTGTCGCTAAAAAAGAAAACAGCAAATTTTACTTTTACCGACGAAAAGTTTCGTCAGCAAAAGCGAAACTTTTACCGACGAAACTTTTCGTCGGTAATAATGTGCAATATGTGATTCCCGCCAAGAAAAGAGGTGACTTTTACCGACGAAAAGTTTCGTCGGTAAAAGTTTTTGAAAAGGAGTTTTACCGACGAAACAAAACTTTTACCGATGAAAATTTTCGTCGGTAAAAGTGGTCTTTTTAACTTACCCGTTCGCCCTCTTTTCTCATTCGGTCTCTCTCTCTCGCTCTCTCTCTCTCTCTCTCTCTCTCTCTCGCGGCCGGCCATCTCTCTCTCTCTCTCGCAGCCATCCCTTACTGCCGACCACCGGCCGTCCTTCGCCGACCGCCACCCGACCACCGACCCCCAGCCACGCCGCCGTACGCCGTCAGCCACGCCGCCCGCGTGAGCACGCTCCTCCACCAGCCACCGTACGCCGCCGTCTCCGCCGGTAAGCGTCTCCCCCCCTTCCTCCTTCCTCCATTTCCTCTCTCTCTCTCTCTCTCTCCTCGTTGTTCATTGTGGGGCCCATGTGGGTCCCACCGTTGTGGGGCCCATGTGGGTCCCACTGTTCCAGTGCATGTGGGTCCCACCGTTGTTGTCCATTGCATGTGGATCCCACCGTTGCTGTCCATTGCATGTGGGTCCCACCGTCGCTATCGCTGTCCATTGCATGTGCGTGGGGTCCGCCTTAGCTGTCCACGATTTGGTGGGGCCCACTGATTTAGTAAATCCCTAATTAGGGATTTTGAAATTAAAATCCCCTAATTAGGGATTTTAATTTGTGATTTACAAATTAATAAAAATCATGATATACAATAAATGTGGGGCCCACCGTCGCTGTCCACTGCTCGTGGGGCCCACAGTGATTTACGTATTTTATCCACTCCGTCCATCCATCTTAGCAGAAAATTTTAGGTATGGTGCCCAAAAATGAAGCATATCAAAATCTAAAGTGGACCACACCACAAATGTGAACTGAATGTGTATCATTGAAAAATTCTTGGAGGACACAGAAGTTTTGGATGAAGCTGATATTTGTGTTTTCCCTCATCTATATCCATGTGATCTTATGAACAGGTTGGATGACAAATAAAGATCACTGTAGGGCCTGGGAATGGTGGAAATCATTATTCCCACTGTTTCCCATGGCATGGTCCACTTGAGAGTTGGATATGCTTAAATTTTGGGCTCAACCACTAAAATGAGGTGGAAAAACATAAGGATGGAATAGATAAATCACATACATTCTAGGTGGGCCCAACTGAGTTTACTCTACACTCCGCACGCAATCCGATTCCCATGGTGGGCCGCCCATACTTATTTGTTCACAAAATAGTCATTAGGTATTTCATTAAACTTGATTCATGGTGTTGATGATTCTACCATTTTCATGTGCTTGTGTATCTAGAATTGATGGAGCAAACCCGGATGTGCGTCGGAGCTATCCGTGGTTGATTTATGTGGATATGTATGTTGTGAATGTATTTGGCTTATTATTAATAAACATTTTTTATCCACAAATGGTAGTATAATAGAATCAGTTAGCCCATTTGGAGATTTCTATATTGCCGAGCATAGATAAAGTGTGTTTTGGAGGTATAGAAATCTGCCAAATTGTCCTGTTGGACAGTCCAAGGTTGGATAGATTGGAATGTTATCGTTGTTTGTCATTTACATGCGTAGGGTCATTAGTTTCGTGCAGTAACTCTCCTATTCTCTCTGGATATGTTTCTTATGTTTAATTCCATTGTCAATTTAATCCACACAATGTGTGGATAGTTGACGTGGAAATGAAATGTAAGATAAATATATCTGGAGAGATAGGGGGAGATGCTGTCGAAATTTAGGCTTGGGCATGTAAATGGAAATAATGATAGCATTTTAATCTATCCATCCTTGGATGGGCGACTGATTTTATTATATTATCATTTAGTGGCAAATTAGATGACGAACATGATACTTGTGATTAAGAGTAGTTGATTGATGTTGATGTTGAGCGGGGGTCCCTAGAAGGTGGGAACCGCTGTTGTAACCATGCTGAAGCTGTCCTGTTCCTATGGACAGCAATATGGGTGGCCTGGCCATTTGGACAGGCCCGTGTTTATGTATTAGCTCGAAATTAATGGAGCAGACCCGGATGTGCGTCGGAGCTATCCGGGTGTTGAGCGGGGGTCCCTGGAAGGTGGGAACCGCTGTTGTGACCATGATGAAGCTGTCCATTTCCTATGGACAGCAATATGGGTGGCCTGGCCATTTGGACAGACCCGTGTTTATGTATTAGCTCGAAATTAATGGAGCAGACCCGGATGTGCGTCGGAGCTATCCGGGTGTTGAGCGGGGGTCCCTGGAAGGTGGGAACCGCTGTTGTGACCATGATGAAGCTGTCCATTTCCTATGGACAGCAATATGGGTGGCCTGGCCATTTGGACAGGCCCGTGTTTATGTATTAGCTCGAAATTAATGGAGCAGACCCGGATGTGCGTCGGAGTTATCCGGGTGTTGAGCGGGGGTCCCTGGAAGGTGGGAACCGCTGTTATGACCATGAGGAAGCTGTCCATTTCCTATGGACAGCAATATGGGTGGCCTGGCCATTTGGACAGGCCCGCTTTGTGTGGAGCAGACCCGGATGTGCGTCGGAGCTATCCTTGAGTTGCTTAGTCTCCAAGACTTACACCCTAAACCTGAAACCATAAACCTAAAACTAAAACCTATAAGCTACGGCTAAACCGAAACCTAAACTCAATTCATCTAATGGCCCGTTTGGCACCATGGATTTGAGGAGAAGTGGATTCCATGATATGAATTCTCATCAATTCCAGTTCTTACCAATTCCAGATTTTCTGTTTGGCAGTCAAGATTTGGAGAGAAATCAAACATGAAGGAATGGACGGTGTAAATTTTAATCCTCTCAAATCCACTTCTCATCAAATCCATGGTGCCAAACAGAATAAAGCAACCAGTTTCTCCTCCTTTCTCCTCCTTTCTCCTAGAATCCATGGTGCCAAACACGAAAACCAAACCCGAAACCCGATCCCGAACCCAAAAATCTCAACTTATGCCCTAAACCTAATCCTAAACTCATGTCACCTAAACTAAACCTACACCTATTCCTAAATCCATTCACCTAGCCTAAACCTAGACTCAAACACGAAAACCAAACCCGAAACCAGATCCCGAACCCAAAAATCTAAACCTATCCCCGAAACCTAATCCTAAACTCAAATCACCTAAACTAAACCTACACCTATTCCTAAATCCATTCACCTAGCCTAAACCAAGACCCAAACACGAAAACCAAACCCGAAACCAGATCCCGAACCCAAAAATCTAAACCTATCCCCGAAACCTAATCCTAAACTCATGTCACCTAAACTAAACCTACACCTATTCCTAAATCCATTCACCTAGCCTAAACCTAGACTCAAACACGAAAACCAAACCCGAAACCAGATCCCGAACCCAAAAATCTAAACCTATCCCCGAAACCTAATCCTAAACTCAAATCACCTAAACTAAACCTACACCTATTCCTAAATCCATTCACCTAGCCTAAACCTAGACCCAAACACGAAAACCAAACCCGAAACCAGATCCCGAACCCAAAAATCTAAACCTATCCCCGAAACCTAATCCTAAACTCAAATCACCTAAACTAAACCTACACCTATTCCTAAATCCATTCACCTAGCCTAAACCTAGACCCAAACACGAAAACCAAACCCGAAAACCGATCCCGAACACAAAAATCTAAACCTATCCCCGAAACCTAATCCTAAACTCAACTCACCTAAACTAAACCTACACCTATTCCTAAATCCATTCACCTAGCCTAAACCTAGACTCAAACACGAAAACCAAACCCGAAACCAGATCCCGAACCCAAAAATCTAAACCTATCCGCGAAACCTAATCCTAAACTCAAATCACCTAAACTAAACCTACACCTATTCCTAAATCCATTCACCTAGCCTAAACCTAGACCCAAACACGAAAACCAATCCCGAAAACCGATCCCGAACCCAAAAATCTAAACCTATCCCCGAAACCTAATCCTAAACTCAACTCACCTAAACTAAACCTACACCTATTCCTAAATCCATTCACCTAGCCTAAACCTAGACCCAAACACGAAAACCAAACCCGAAACCAGATCCCGAACCCAAAAATCTAAACCTATCCCTGAAACCTAATCCTAAACTCATGTCACCTAAACTAAACCTACACCTATTCCTAAATCCATTCACCTAGCCTAAACCTAGACTCAAACACGAAAACCAAACCCGAAACCAGATCCCGAACCCAAAAATCTAAACCTATCCCCGAAACCTAATCCTAAACTCAAATCACCTAAACTAAACCTACACCTATTCCTAAATCCATTCACCTAGCCTAAACCTAGACCCAAACACGAAAACCAAACCCGAAACCAGATCCCGAACCCAAAAATCTAAACCTATCCCCGAAACCTAATCCTAAACTCAAATCACCTAAACTAAACCTACACTTATTCCTAAATCCATTCACCTAGCCTAAACCTAGACCCAAACACGAAAACCAAACCCAAAAACCGATCCCGAACCCAAAAATCTAAACCTATCCCCGAAACCTAATCCTAAACTCAACTCACTAAACTAAACCTACACCTATTCCTAAATCCATTCACCTAGCCTAAACCTAGACTCAAACACGAAAACCAAACCCGAAACCAGATCCCGAACAAAAAAATCTAAACCTATCCCCGAAACCTAATCCTAAACTCAAATCACCTAAACTAAACCTACACCTATTCCTAAATCCATTCACCTAGCCTAAACCTAGACCCAAACACGAAAACCAAACCCGAAACCAGATCCCGAACCCAAAAATCTAAACCTATCCCCGAAACCTAATCCTAAACTCATGTCACCTAAACTAAACCTACACCTATTCCTAAATCTATTCACCTAGCCTAAACCTAGACTCAAACACGAAAACCAAACCCGAAACCAGATCCCAAACCCAAAAATCTAAACCTATCCCCGAAACCTAATCCTAAACTCAAATCACCTAAACTAAACCTACACCTATTCCTAAATCCATTCACCTAGCCTAAACCTAGACCCAAACACGAAAACCAAACCCGAAACCAGATCCCGAACCCAAAAATCTAAACCTATCCCCGAAACCTAATCCTAAACTCAAATCACCTAAATTAAACCTATACCTATTCCTAAATCCATTCACCTAGCCTAAACCTAGACCCAAACATGAAAACCAAACCCGAAACCAGATCCCGAACCCAAAAATCTAAACCTATCCCCGAAACCTAATCCTAAACTCAAATCACCTAAACTAAACCTACACCTATTCCTAAATCCATTCACCTAGCCTAAACCTAGACCCAAACACGAAAACCAAACCTGAAAACCGATCCCGAACCCAAAAATCTAAACCTATCCCCGAAACCTAATCCTAAACTCAACTCACCTAAACTAAACCTACACCTATTCCTAAATCCATTCACCTAGCCTAAACCTAGACCCAAACACGAAAACCAAACCCGAAACCAGATCCCGAACCCAAAAATCTAAACCTATCCCCGAAACCTAATCCTAAACTCATGTCACCTAAACTAAACCTACACCTATTCCTAAATCTATTCACCTAGCCTAAACCTAGACTCAAACACGAAAACCAAACCCGAAACCAGATCCCGAACCCAAAAATCTAAACCTATCCCCAAAACCTAATCCTAAACTCAAATCACCTAAACTAAACCTACACCTATTCCTAAATCCATTCACCTAGCCTAAACCTAGACCCAAACACGAAAACCAAACCCGAAAACCGATCCCGAACCCAAAAATCTAAACCTATCCCCGAAACCTAATCCTAAACTCAACTCACCTAAACTAAACCTACACCGATTCCTAAATCCATTCACCTAGCCTAAACCTAGACCCAAACACGAAAACCAAACCCGAAACCCGATCCCGAAGCCAAAAATCTGTACCTATCCCCGAAACCTAATCCTAAACTCAAATCACCTAAACTAAACCTACACCTATTCCTAAATCCATTCACCTAGCCTAAACCTAGACCCAAACACGAAAACTAAACCCGAAACTCGATCCCGAACCCAAAAATCTAAACCTATCCCCGAAACCTAATCCTAAACTCAAATCACCTAAACTAAACCTACACCTATTCCTAAATCCATTCACCTAGCCTAAACCTAGACTCAAACACGAAAACCAAACCCGAAAACCAATCCCGAACCCAAAAATCTTAACTTATGCCCTAAACCTAATCCTAAACTCATGTCACCTAAACTAAACCTGACTCTAATCTTTGCATTGTAGATATGGATAAGAGTTGGATGCAAGCTAAGAATCGGTTTGGCCGAGAGTATAAAGAAGGTGTTAAGGAGTTCATGGAATTTACGAGAGATCGGGCAGATTCAGGTAATAGAATTAGGTGTCCATGCCGAAAATGCATGAACATGATTCACAAGACATTGGACAAAGTGGAAGATGATTTGTTCATAGTTGGGATTGACCAGGGTTATACTTGGTGGATTCATCATGGTGAAGACTTCCACCAAAGAGTTGAGGCCACTGAAGTCCTTGCTGACCCAATTGTGCGTAATGACGAGGATGAAGATGTTGACGATATGCAAGATATCATTGGGGATGTGTTAAGGGGAACCATTGCGGATACTGATTTTGCAGCGACAAGTACTAGCCAGGATATTCCTCCTATGGGTGATGCCGAATCAGAAAAGTTTAGTAGGTTGTTGAGGGATACGCAACGTCCACTCTATTCGGGGTGTCAAAACTTCTCCAAGTTGAATTTTCTTACAAGGTTACTTCATTTAAAGACAATA
Source organism: Liriodendron chinense (assembly GCA_003013855.2). Taxonomy (NCBI): domain Eukaryota; kingdom Viridiplantae; phylum Streptophyta; class Magnoliopsida; order Magnoliales; family Magnoliaceae; genus Liriodendron; species Liriodendron chinense. Next base: position 145,653 of record PVNU02001639.1, on the reverse strand, counting down.
AATCGTTGGAGTAACAAATCATTCGACATGTTACTTGGCTTGTTGAAAGAAGCATTACCTGAAGGTGAGACATTGCCTAAGTCTCATTACGAGGCAAAATCATTAATGCGAGACTTGGGCCTTGGTTACATCCTCATACATGCATGTATAAATGATTGTGTATTGTATTGGAAAGAACATGAAAATGTTGAGGAGTGTCCACAATGTGGAGAGTCTAGGTGGAAATATGACGAAGCTAAGCGTAAGAAAATTCCACAAAAGTTGTTAAGGTACTTTCCATTGAAATCCAGATTACAAAGATTGTTTACGTCGAGCAAGACGGCTGAAGATATGAGGTGGCATAAGGAGAAACGCCTTCATGATGATAATACATTGAGGCATCCCGCTGACTCTGAAGCCTGACAGCATTTTGATAAGCAATATGACTGGTTTGCAGAGGATTCTCCCAATGTTCGGCTAGGTCTTGCAAGTGATGGTTTTAATCCATTTGGTAATATGAGTAGCTCGTACAGTATGTGGCCAGTGATACTTATGCCCTACAATTTACCTCCTTGGTTGTGTATGAAGGAATCATTTTTTATGATGTCGTTGCTTATTCCTGGACCCAAGTCACCGGGGAATGACATTGATGTGTATCTCCGACCGTTAGTAGATGAGTTAAACGAGTTGTGGAGTCAAGGTGTCCAGACGTATGACACTTTTGCAGAACAGACGTTTTGATTGCATGCAGCGGTCTTGTGGACAATAAATGACTTCCCTGCATATGGAAATTTGTCTGGGTGGAGCACGAAGGGAAAGTTGGCTTGTCCTACATGTAGTACTGAGACTTGTTCATTGTCATTGAAGCATGGTAAGAAAACGTGTTATATGGGCCATCGTCGCTTCCTTCCGAGGGATCATAGTTGGCGCAGGAAGACGGTAATCTTTGATGGCAAACAAGATCATAGGCCACCACCGAAAGAACTATCTGCAGAAGATGTGTTACAACAGCTGAGAAACATTGAAGAAGTTAGATTTGGTAAGGCACCGCACTTGAAGAAGAGAAAACGTACAGTATTGGAGTACAACTAGAGGAAGAAGAGCATTTTTTTTTAGTTGCCGTATTGGAGTCAGCTGAAATTACGACACAACTTGGATGTCATGCATATTGAGAAGAATATATGTGACAATGTCTTTGGAACATTGATGAACATAGAGAAGAAAACAAAAGACAGTTTTAAGGCTCGATTGGATCTACAAGCAATGGGTTTAAGGAAAGAGTTGCACTTGCAACCACATGAAAATTCATATACTATACCAGCAGCTTGCTATACATTGACAAAAGTAGAGAAAAAACGTGTATGTGAATGGTTGAACAAGGTGAAATTTCCCGACGGGTATGCATCGAATATCTCTCGGCGCGTAAATATTACGGACTGTAAGGTAACAGGAATGAAAAGTCATGACTGTCACGTCCTTCTGCAATGCCTACTACCAGTTGCGATTCGTGAATTCCTTAACAAGGATGTTAATGCTACGCTGATTGAGTTGGGGATATTCTTTAAGGATTTGTGTTCGAAATCTTTGAATGTAGAGGTTATTAAACGACTGGAGAAGGATATTGTCGTAATCCTTTGCAAACTTGAAAGAATTTTTCCACCTGCGTTTTTCAATGTCATGGTACACCTAGCGATTCACTTACCGCACGAAGCGAAGCTTGTAGGCCCAGTACAATATCGTTGGATGTATCCAATCGAAAGGTGATAGAACAATGATCAAAAAAAATTTTCCATTCCATAAACTACGTATATCCATGTTTTCATGTCCTAAACATATTGATTTTGTGTACAGATACCTTCACACATTAAAACAATATGTGAGGAATAAGGCACATCTAGAGGGATCCATTGCTGAGGCGTACATTGATAATGAGTGCCTGACATTTTGCTCCATGTATCTTCGTGGCATAGAGACTAGATTCAACCGAGAAGATCGTAATGCCGATGCAGGGCAGGAGCATGAACAAGGACTTATATCTGTATTCGCACATAACGTCCGTCCTTTAGGATCGCCGACGTTTCAGGATATGGACCCTCAGGATCTTGCGAAGGCGCGGTGGTATGTGTTGCATAACTGTGAAGAAATAGAGTCGTACTTGGAGTAAGTCTTCGCACATAATTATTGTATATCTACAGACAATTTTAATCTCAAAATTTCTTGCTTACAACGTACCAATTGTGTATAGCGAACACATCGAGGAGATGAAGTCCCAATACCCTACAAATTATGATCGAATGCATCAGGATTTGTTTCCAGAATGGTTTGCAAAACGTGTAAGCTTAATTTACCTTCTATCTCACCACACTTACAATATTGTTGTATTGCACAATATTTACATGTAATTTTAAATGCCTAAACGTACATTTATATTATGTACGTGATGATAGATGAAGATGTTGCGCGTTAGCAACTCTGCGGATGCATCTGATGCGCTCTACTCACTGGCGTGTGGCCCTGATAGACGTGTATCTAGATATACAGGTTGTATTGTAAACGGGATTCGGTTCCACACTGAGGAGCGTGAGAAATATAGGACCACACAAAATAGTGGTGTGGTTGTGAAGGGAACGCATGAGGAGGTCGAAATTGATTTTTATGACGTTTTGACGGATATTATTGAGCTGAGTTATTGTATGAGAAAGCGGGTGTACTTATTTAAATGCGATTGGTTGGACATTGGAAATAAAAAGTTGGGAATACAGACTGATAATTACTTCACGAGCGTAAATTTATCTCGGAAGTGGTTTAAAGATGACCCATATATCATAGCCGGCCAAGCCGAACAAGTATTCTACCTCGCCGACACCAAGTTGGGCGGCTCTTGGCACGTGGTGCAGAAAATAAAGCCCAAGAACATATTTGACGTTCCCGAAGTAGTCGTTGAAGATAACGATGAAGGGAGTAATAGAACGTCGTCAGTTGAACAAGCATACCAAGAAGACATGCCATCTTGGGATAGAGGGAATGATCCAAATGTTGATATTGATGTGGTGCAATTGAATAGAGATGATGTGCCACCTGATCATGTTGATGCCTCAATCATAAATGACATTGTTAGAGATGATAGCGCTTTCATCGATGATAACGTTGCAGACGATGAAGAGGAAATTCTGATCAGCGATAGTGATGGTGAAGAAGAAAGAGTCCTAAGCGATAATGATTCAGACGACGATTATTAAATGTATACAAGATTTACATGTAATTTTTCAATTCGATTAATTTGATTATTACATGTATATATGTTTTACAAGTCATGATTTTTTTCCTGAATTGACTTGTTGATAATCTACATTTACAGTTAAGTCACTTTCTGATCATGTCCTTCACAAACTGGAGCGTAGCGGAAGCACGCAGCATACTTCATCAGCTGTTGCGGATGGACTTTCCGGCCCTATATTCTTCTGGTAGGGCCAGAGAGATACCCGGTCTGGTCGAGAAATGTAGGGAGGAAGACGATGACTCAGATGAAAGATTATACAATCTCAAAGAAATTCCGGACCTGATTGAGGAATATAATTGCGGAAAACTTCGTATGGAAGATGCGACATTATCACTTGCACATCTGAATGGAGTCCCGAGAGATGAGATTTCTCCTATTGTGACTGGCATGTTGGTTGTAACAATGTCGAGTGCTTCATACAGCATCGAATATACATCTGCAGCGTACGATAACTTACGCAGGGAGTATTTCGGATAGTTGATCCGAAGTTGATTTGTATTACAATGAGATATATGTATTTAATATAGAATGACAATGTGTAATGGATTTTTCAACTTTTATATTCTGTTTACGGTTTTATTATATTCTGTTTACGGTTTTATTATATTCTGCTTGCATTATAGTGTAATGGTCTAATCATATTTTTATCATTTCTCTAAGCATAAGCACAAATTAACTCTGCAATGATGTTCATAAACTTGCATTGACATTGTTTAAATTTATAAGTTTGTATTTCAGATATATTCAGTCATGGCACCAGGTGGGAGATCAGGTCGTTCGCGCACTGGATCTACCCTTCCACACGTAATGCGACGCAGACAGCATCGACGTCGCACGGTGCATCACAGTCATCTGATCCTTCGGTTCAGCATACACCGGGCACTGCATCTAAGTCTAGACATTTATTTAGTGATTTCTGTTTATATTGTTACTTACATATATCTTTTCGCAGCAGCATCTTCTACCAGCCGACGAGGACGTGGACCCACGCGTGGGTTAGTTTTAGAGCGACTTACGCGTGAGGGTAGGGTGGCAGTAGAGTTCCCACAGGACTGGCCTTAGACCTTGTTGGGGACAGTGCCAGATTGTTTACGTCTGAGGTCGGTGTCCTATGCCGATCTCTGATCCCCGCCACCACCCCCCGTTGGACTGACGTGACAGATGATGTGCGACAGCTCATCCGTCAGCGCCTTCAGGTAAAGTTTAGTAAATTAAAATTTTCTTTTGTGAAAGTTTATTTACGGTTAAGTCCTATTGTTAATAAGTTTATTCCCTTAATTTATTATTTACGAAACTGCAGGATAAATTTGAATTCGATTTGAATGTTCCCTACATTTCTCATGCCGTCGACGACATGATTAGGAGCGGTTCAAGGAGTACCAGCGGAGAGTTGCACCAGCGGTACAAGCAGTGCAGGACACACGATGAGGCCGTACTGTCCGCACCGCCACACGTTAGTACAGACGACTGGCGGATACTCTGCGAGAGATTTTCGTCGGAGGCTTTTCAGGTAATATTTACATGTACGATATCTTACGGTAACAATTAAATTCGTAATTAATTTCGTAATTAATAGAAATGTATTTTGTATAATGTGTTCAGAAGAGGAGCAAAATAAATTCTCTGAACAGGGAAAAGTTACAAGTGAACCACGTAGCTGGTTCAAAGTCATTTGTACGACATCGTTACGACATGGTAAGAAATTATTGATGATTATTAAGTTAATATATTATTTTGATTGACATTTATTATAAGTCTTTTTTCCTTTCGATTGCGTAGCGGGATTCCGTCACCGGCCAGGAGCCTGGACCAGTAGACCTCTACAGAGGGACTCACTGTCGGCAGGCGACGGGATCTTGGGTTCATCCTAGAGCCAGTGAGCATTGGGTAAAAATCTTTACTTTGTTAAATTTAATTGCGCATTGATTGATAATAATGTCATTTATGTCATTTTTTATGAAATTTCATATCTTTTCATTACAGGCGGCGATGGACACCATACGCAGTCAGCCCACTCCTGATGGTAGTCAGCGGAGTGAGCCAGAAATCCTGAACGAGGAGCTTGGCACCCGTTCTGGATATGTGCGTGGGCTTGGCCATGATGCTAAGCTCATGGCACAAACTAGAGCTGGCTCCAGCCGATCCGTAGCTGGTGAGAGCGCTCAACGCCGAGCTGACATCCCAGAGAGAGAGGTTCAGCAGCTACGGGTCGTCGTCGATGGGATTCGGGAGTAGCTGGAGAGGCAGAGGGAGGAGGAGGAGAGGCGACGGGAGGAGCAGGAGAGGAGGATCGAGGAGTTGCGGCAGGAGCATGAGCGACGGATGCAGGAGATGTTTCAGGCTCTCGCTGCACGCCTTGGCGTCGATGCCCCGCCACCTCCGCCACCTCCGCCTTCATCTTCCTGATTATTTTTTTTAATATACGACTTTTAACTTGTATGTATTTGTGTGTGGATGAATATTGTTTGTTTGTGGATGTGGAATGCATTATTTGTGTATGGATGATGTAGTTTTTGTTTATTTGTATGTTTGTGGATGTGAATAGGATTCAAAATGTATAGGTTTTTTTACAGGTGTATATCAGGAATTTTCCTGAATTTTGAAAACAAATGGAACCGAGATAGGAAAAACTTTTATCGACGAAATATTTCGTCGGTAAAAGTAAGGAAAAACTTTTTACCGACAAAATATTTCGTCGGTAAAAAATTCATAGATGCTTTTACCGACGAATTATTCCGTCGGTAAAAGTTTTATCATGTTTTTACCTACGCATTATTTCGTAGGTAAAAACTTTTTCCTTACTTTTACCGACGAAATATTTCGTCGGTAAAAGTTTTAACATGTTTTTACCTACGCATTATTTCGTCGGTAAAAGTTTTTTCACCGACGTATCATTTTCATTCCCGATAAAATTCATATGTTTGGCCGACGAATAATTTCGTCGGTAATGGTGCAATTATTACCTACGAAAAATTATTTCGTCGGTAAAAATCTTTACCGACGGCCTTTCTGCGACGATGTTAGCCGTGAAAACTTTCGTCGGGAAAAACATTTCCTGACGAAATTTTGCTGATTACCGACGAAATCATTTGTCGGTAAAAATGGAATTTTTTGTAGTGTTCCTTCTCATTTCGTTTTCCTTTCCTGTCATTCTTCTTCTTATGACATTCATACTTGTAGCTGGCCCTTCTTGCCACAATTCTAGTATTCAATATCCTTCCTGACACTTGACTTGCCTCTTGATTTATCTCGGGCCTTCCCGCCCTTCCTGTTCTTTCCTCTCCCCCGATCTTGTGTCACAAGGGCCTCTTGTTGAGTAGAACCCTGAGAGTCCCTCCTTGTCTCCTCATTAAAGAGATAACTAGTTACCTGTTCCATGGACATCTTTTTATCAGGTCGCGGACACAACAAGAAATTCCATCTTTACCGACAAAATAATTCGTCGGTTTTTAGTAAAATTTCGTCGGGAAATGTTTTTCCCGATGAAATTTTTCAGCGGCTAACATCGTCGCAAAAAGGCCGTCGATAAAGGTTTTTGTCGAAAAAAAAAGTTTCGTAGGCAATAATAAAACCATTACCGACGAAAAATATCGTCGGCAAAACATATGATTTTTTTATCGGAAAAAACTGTGATTCGTCGGTAAAAGAAATTTTTTCGATGACAATTTTCGTAGGTGCAGACTTTTGCCTACGAAAATTTTCGTCGAGAAAGGGTTTTACCTACGAAAATTTTTGTCAGGTAAAGGTTTTTACCTACGAAAATTTTCGTCGGTAAAGGTTTTTCCCTACGAAAAAAACTGTCAGAAAAGTTTTTACCTACAAAAGGTTTCATCGGTAAAAGTGTTTATCTACGAAAAAATACGTCGATAAAAGGTTTTTACCTACGAAATAATTCATCAGTAAAAGTTTTACAAGTTTATTACCAACGAAAAATTTCGTTGGTAAAATTTTTTTCTATGTTTTTTACCTACGAACAATTTTGTCGGTAATAGTATTCCCTTTCCCAGTTCCATTTTTTTTCAAAATCCAGGAAACAATTCCTGATATACACCAGTAAAAAACCTATACATTTTTATCCTATTCACATCCACATACATACGAATAAACAGAAACTACACCATCCATACACAAATAATCCATTCCACATACACAAATAATCCATTCCACATCCACAAACAACCAATATTTATCCACGCACAAATACATATAAGTTAACATTCGTATATTAAAAAAAAAGGATCACGAAGAAGAAGGCGGAGGTGGCGGGGCATCGGTGCCAAAGCGTGCAGCGAGAGCTTGAAACATCTCCTGCATCCGTCGCTCATGCTCCTGCTGCAACTCCTCGATCCTCCTCTCCTGCTCCTTGCGTCGCCTCTCCTACTCCTCCAGTCGCCTCTCCTCCTCCTCCCTGCTCCTCGCGTCGCCTCTCCTGCTCCTCGCGTCGCCTCTACTCCTCCTCCTCCCTACGCCTCTGCTCCTCCTCCCTACGCCTCTACTCCTCCTCTCTCTGCCTCTCCAACTGCTCTCTAATCTCATCGACGACGACCTGTAGCTGCTGAACCTCTCTCTCTACGATATCAGCTCGGCGTAGAGCGCTCTCACCAGCTACAGATCGGCTGGAGCTACCTTTAACGGGTGTCCATGAGCTTAGCACCATGGCCAAGCACACGCACATATCCAGAACGGGTGCCAAGCACCTCGCTCAAGATTTATGGCTCACTCTGCTGACTACCATCGGGAGTGGGCTGACTGCGTATGGTGTCCATCGCCGCTTGTAATGAAAACATATGAAATTTCATAAAAATGACATGAACAACATTATTATCAATCAATGCGCAATTAAATTTTACAAAGTAAAGATTTTTACCCAATGCTCATTGGCTCTAGGATGAACCCAAGATCCCGTCGCTTGCCGACAGTGAGTCCCTCTATAGAGGTCTACTGGTCCAGGCTCCTGGCTGGTGACGGAATCTCGCTGCGCAATCGAAAGGAAAGAAGACTTATAATAAATGTCAATCAAAATAATATATTAACTTAATAATCATTAATAATTTCTTACCATGTCATAACGATGTCGTACAAATGACTTTGAACCAGCTACGTGGTTCAATTGTAACTTTTCCCTGTTCGCAGAATTTATTCTACTCCTCTTCTAAACACATTATACAAAATACATTGCTATTAATTATGAATTTAATTGCGAATTTAATTGTTACCTTAAGATATCGTAAATTTGTAAATATTACCTGAAAAGCCTCCGACGAAAATCTCTCGCAGAGTATCCGCCAGTCGTTTGTAGTAACGTGGGGTGGTGAGGACAGTACGGCCTCATCGTGCGTCCTGTACCGCTTGTACAGCTGGTGTAACTCTCCGCGATACTCCTTGAACCGCTCTCTGATCATGTCGTCGACGGCATGAGAAATGTAAGGAACATTTAAATCGAAGTCAAATTTATCCTGCAGTTTCGTAAATAATAAATTAAGGCAATAAACTTATTAAGAATAGGACTTAACCGTAAATGAACTTTCACAAAAGAAAATATCAATTTACTAAAATTTACCTGAAGGCGCTGACGGATGAGCTGTCGCACATCATCTGTCACGTCAGTCCAACGGGGGGTAGTGGCGGGGATCAGAGATCGGTATAGGACACCGACCTCAGACGTAAACAATCTGACACTGTCCCCAACAGGTCTAAGGCAGTCCTGTGGGAACTCTACCGCCACCCTACCCTCACGCGTAAGTCGCTCTAAAACTAACCCACGTGTGGGTCCACGTCCTCGTCGGCTGGTAGAAGAAGCTGTCGCGAAAAGATATATGTTAGTAACAATATAAACATAAATCACTAAATAAATGTTTAAACTTACATGCAGTGCCCAGTGTATGCTCAACCGAAGGATCAGATGCCTGTGATGCACCGTGCGACGTCGATGCTGTCTGCGTCGCATCACGGGTGGAAGGGGTAATCTAGTGCGTGAACGACCTGATCTCCCACCTGGTGCCATGACTGAATATGTCTGAAATAGAAAATTATAAATTTAAACAATGTCAATGCAAGTTTATGAACATCATGGTAGAATGAATTTGTGCTTATGCTTAGAGAGATGATAAAAATATGATTAGACCATTACACTATATTGCAAGTAGAATATAATAAAACCGTAAACAGAATATAAAATTTGAAAAATCCATTACACATTGTCATTCTATATTAAATACATATATTTCATTGTAATACAAATCAACTTCGGATCAACTATCCGAAATACTCCTTGCGTAAGTTATCGTACGCTGCAGATGTATATGTCAAGTTGTATGAAGCACTCGACATTGTTACAGCCAACATGCCAGTCACAATAGGAGAAATCTGATCTCTCGGGACTCCGTTCATATGTGCAAGTGACAATGTCGCATCTTCCATATGAAGTTTTCCGCGGTTATATTCCTCCATCAGGTTCGAAATTTCTTTGAGATTGTACAATCTTTCATCTGAGTCATCGTCTTCCTCCCCACATTTATCGACCAGACCGGGTATCTCTCTGGCCCTACCAGAAGAATATAGGGCTAGAATGTCCATCCGCAACAGTTGATGAAGTATGCTGCATGCTTCCGCTACGCTCCAGTTTATGGAGGACATGATCAGAAAGTGACTTAACTGTAAATGTTGATTATAAACAAGTCAATTCAAGAAATAAATCATGACTTGTAAAACATATATACATGTAATAATCAAATTAATCGAATTGAAAATGACATATAAATCTTGTATACATTTAATAATCGTCCTCTGAATCATTATCGCTTAGCACTCTTTCTTCTTCACCATCACTATCGCTGATCAGTATTTCCTCTTCATCGTCTGCAACGTCGTCATCGATGAAAGCGCTATCATCTCTAACAATGTCATTTATGATTGAGGCATCAACATGATCAGGTGGCACATCATCTCTATTCAATTACACCACATCAATATCAACATTTGGATCATTCTCTCTATCCTAAGATGGCATATCTTATTGATATGCTTGTTCAATTGACGACGTTCCATTTCTCCCTTCATCGTTATCTTCAACGTCTAGTTCGGGAACGTCAAATATGCTCCTGGGCTTTATTTTCTGCACCACGTGCCAAGAGCCGCCTAACTTGGTGTCAGCGAGGTAGAATACTTGTTCAGCTTGGCCGGCTATAATAAATGGGTCATCTTTAAACCACTTCCGAGATAAATTTACGCTCGTGAAGTAGTCATCAATCTGTATTCCCAGCTTCTTATTTCCAATGTCCCACCAATCGCATTTAAATAAGTACACCCGCTTTCTCATACAATAACTCAGCTCAATAATATCCGTCAAAACGCCATAAAAATCAATTTCTACCTCCTCATGTGTTCCCTTCACAACCACCCCACTATTTTGTGTGGTCCTATATTTCTCACGCTCTTCAGTGTGAAATTGAATCCCGTTTACAATACAACCTTTATATCTAGATACACGTCTATCAGGGCCACAAGCCAGTGAGTAGAGTGCATCAGACGCATCCACAGAGTTGCTAGCGTGCAACATCTTCATCTATCATCACGTACAAAATATAAATGTTTATGGATTTGAGATTACGTGTAAATATTGTGCAATACAACAATATTGTAAGGGTGGTGAGATAGAAGGTAAATTAATCTTACACGTTTTGCGAACCATTCTGGAAACTGATCCTGATGCATTCGATCATAATTTGTAGGGTATTGGGACTTCATCTCCTCGATGTGTTCGCTATACACAATTGGCACGTTGTCAGCAAGAAATTTTGAGATTACGTATATGTAGATATACAATTATCGATTGAAGACTTACTCCAAGTACGACTCTATTTCTTCACAGTTATGCAACACATACCACCGTGCATGCGCTTGATCCCGAAGGTCCATATCCTGAAACGTCGGCGATCCTAAAGGACGGACGTTATGTGCGAATACAGATATGAGTCCTTGTTCATGCTCCTGCCCTGCATCGCATTCCGATCTTCTCGGTTGAATCTAGTCTCTATGCCACGAAGGTACATGGAGCAAAATGTCAGGCACTCATTATCAATGTACACCTCAGTAATGGATCCCTCTGGACGTGCCTTATTCTTCACATATCGTTTTAATGTGTGAAGGTATCTGTACACAAAATCACTATGTTTAGAGGACATGAAAACATGGATATACGTAGTTTATGGAATGAATAAAAATTTATGATCATTGTTCTATCACCTTTCGATCGGATACATCCAACGATATTGTACTGGGCCTGCAAGCTTCGCTTCGTGCGGTAAGTGAATCGCTAGGTGTACCATGACATCGAAAAATACAGGTGGAAATATTCTTTCAAGTTTGCAAAGGATTATGACAATATCCTTCTCCAGTCGTTTAATAGCCTCTACATTTAAAGATTTCGAACACAAATCCTTAAAGAATATCCCCAACTCAATCAACGCAACACTGACATCCTTGCTAAGGAATCCACGAATCGCAACCGGTAGTAGACGTTGCAGAAGGACGTGACAGTCATGACTTTTCATTCCTATTATCTTACAGTCCGTAATGTTTACGCGCCGAGAGATATTCGATGCATACCCATCGGGAAACTTCACCGATCTTAACCATTCACATAAACGTTTTTTTCTAGTTTTGTCAGTGTGTAGCAGGCTACTGGTATAGTATATGAATTTTCATGTGGTTGCAAGTGCAACTCTTTCCTTAAACCCATTGCTTGTAGATCCAATCGAGCCTTAAAACTGTCTTTTATTTTCTTCTTTATGTTCATCAATGTTCCAAAGACATTGTCACATATATTCTTCTCAATATACATGACATCCAAGTTGTGTCGCAATTTCAGATGACTCCAATAAGGCAACAAAAAAATGCTCTTCTTCCTCCAGTTATACTCCAATACTACACGTTTTCTCTTCTTCAAGTGCGGTGCCTTACCAAATCTAACTTCTTCAATGTTACTCAAGTTGTTGTAACACATCTTCTCCATATAGTTCTTTCGGTGGTGGCCTATGATCTTGTTTGCCATCAAAGATTATCGTCTTCTTGCGCCAACTATAATCCCTCGAAAGAAAGCGACGATGGCTCATATAACACGTTTTTTTACCATGCTTTAATGACAATGAACAAGATCTCAGTACTACATGTAGGACAAGCCAATTAACTTTCCCTTCGTGCTCCACCCAGACAAATTCCCATATGCAGGGAAGTTATTTATTGTCCACAAGACCGCTGCATGCAATCGAAACGTCTGTTCTGCAAAAGTGTCATACGTCTGGACACCTTGACTCCACAACTAGTTTAACTCATCTACTAACAGTCGCAAATACACATCAATGTCATTCCCTGGTGACTTGGGTCCAGGAATAAGCAACGACATCATAAAAAATGATTCCTTCATACACAACCAAGGAGGTAAATTGTAGGGCATAAGTATCACTGGCCACATACTGTACGAGCTACTTATATTACCAAATGGATTAAAACCATCACTTGCAAGACCTAACCGAACATTGTGAGAATCCTCTGCAAACCAGTCATATTGCTTATCAAAATGTTGTCAGGCTTCAGAGTCGGCGGGATGCTTCAATGTATTATCATCATGAACGCGTTTCTCCTTATGCCACCTCATATCTTCAGCCGTCTTGCTCGACATAAACAATCTTTGTAATCTGGGTTTCAATGGAAAGTACCTTAACACCTTTTGTGGAATTTTCTTACGCTTAGGTTCGTCATATTTCCACCTAGACTCGCCACATTGTGGACACTCTTCAACATTTTCATATTCTTTCCAATACAATACATAATCATTTATACATGCATGTATGAGGATGTAACCAAGGCCCAAGTCTCGCATTAAGGATTTTGCCTTGTAATGAGACTTAGGCAATGTCTCACCTTCAGGTAATACTTCTTTCAACAAGCCAAGTAACATGTCGAACGATTTGTTACTCCAACGATTTATTGTCTTTAAATGAAGTAACCTTGTAAGGAAATTTAACTTGGAGAAGTTCCGACACCCCGGATAGAGTGGACGTTGCGCGTTCCTCAACAACCTACTAAACTTTTCTGATTCGGCATCACCCATAGGAGGAATATCCTGGCTACTACTTGTCGCTGCAAAATCAGTATTCGCAATTGTTCCCCTTAACACATCCCCTGTGATATCTTGCATATCGTCAATGTCTTCATCCTCCTTATTAGGCACAATTGGCTCAGCAAGGACTTCAGTGGCCTTAACTCTTAGGTGGAAGTCTTCACCATGATGAATCCACTAAGTGTAACCCTGGTCAATTCCAACTATGAACAAATCATCTTCCATTTGTCTAAAGTCTTGTGAACCATGTCCTTGCATTTTCGGCATGGACACCTAATTCTATTACCTGAATCTGCCCGATATCTCACAAATTCCATGAACTCCTTAACACCCTATTTATACTCTGGGCCAAACCGATTCTTAGCTCGCATCCAACTCTTATCCATATCTACAATGCAAAGATTAGAGACATGTTTAGTTTAGGCATAGGTGTAGGTTTAGGAATAGGTGTAGGTTTAGTTTAGGTGATTTGAGCTTAGGATTAGGTTTAGGCATAGGTTGAGATTTTCGGGTTCGAGATCGGGTTTTGGGTTGGATTTTTGTGTTTGGGTCTAGGTTTAGGTTAGGTGATTTGAGTTTAGGATTAGGTTTAGGCATAGGTTGAGATTTTCAGGTTCGGGACAAGGTTTTGGGTTAGGTTTTCGTGTTTGGGTCTAGGTTTAGGTTAGGTGAATGGATTTAGGAATAAGTGTAAGTTTAGTTTAGCTGATTTGAGTTTAAGATTAGGTTTAGGCATAGGTTTAGAGTTTCGGGTTCGGGATCGGGTTTTAGGTTAGGTTTTCGTATTTGGGTCTAGGTTTAGGTTAGGTGAATGGATTTAGAAATAGGTGTAGGTTTAATTTAGGCGATTTGAGTTTAGGATTAGGTTTAGTCATAGGTTTAGAGTTTCGGGTTCGGGTTTTAGGTTAGGTTTTCGTGTTTGGGTCTAGGTTTAGGTTAGGTGAATGGATTTAGGAATAGGTGTAGGTTTAGTTTAGCTGATTTGAGTTTAAAATTAGGTTTAGGCATAGGTTTAGAGTTTCCGGATCGGGATCGGGATCGGGTTTTAGGTTAGGTTTTGGGTTAGGTTTTTGTGTTTGGGTCTAGGTTTAGGTTAGTTGATTTGAGTTTAGGATAAGGTTTAGGCATAGGGTGAGATTTTCGGGTTCGAGATTGGGTTTTGGGTTAGGTTTTCGTGTTTGGGTCTAGGTTTAGGTTAGGTGAATGGATTTAGAAATAGGTGTAGGTTTAGTTAAGGTGATTTGATTTTAGGATTAGGTTTAGGCATAGGTTTAGAGTTTCGGGTTCGGGATCGGGTTTTAGGTTAGGTTTTCGTGTTTGGGTCTAGGTTTAGGTTAGGTGAATGGATTTAGAAATAGGTGTAGGTTTAATTTAGGTGATTTGAGTTTAGGATTAGGTTTAGGCATAGGTTTAGAGTTTCGGGTTCGGGATCGGATTTTAGGTTAAGTTTTCGTGTTTGGGTCTAGGTTTAGGTTAGGTGAATGAATTTAGGAATAGGTGTAGGTTTATTTTAGGTGATTTGAGTTTAGGATTAGGTTTAGGCATAGGTTCAGATATTCGGGTTCGGGATCGGGTTTTGGGTTAGGTTTTCATGTTTGGTTCTAGGTTTAGGTTAGGTGAATGGATTATGGAATAGGTATAGGTTTAGTTTAGCTGATTTGAGTTTAGGATTAGGTTTAGGCATAGGTTTAGAGTTTCGGGTTCGGGATCGGGTTTTAGGTTAACTTTTCGTGTTTGGGTCTAGGTATAGGTTAGGTGAATGGATTTAGGAATAGGTGTAGGTTTAGTTTAGCTGATTTGAGTTTAGGATTAGGTTTAGGCATATGTTTAGATTTTCGGGTTTGGGATCGGGTTTTGGGTTAGGTTTTCGTGTTTAGGTCTAGGTTTAGGTTAGGTGAATGGATTTAGGAATAGGTGCAGGTTCAGTTTAGGTGATTTGAGTTTAGGATTAGGTTTAGGCATAGGTTTAGAGTTTCAGGTTCGGGTTCGGGTTTTAGGTTAGGTTTTCATGTTTGGGTTTAGGTTTAGGTTAGGTGAATGGATTTCGGAATAGGTGTAGGTTTAGTTTAGCTGATTTGAGTTTAAGATTAGGTTTAGGCATAGGTTTAGAGTTTCGGGATCGGGATCGGGTTTTAGGTTAGGTTTTGGGTTAGGTTTTTGTGTTTGGGTCTAGGTTTAGGTTAAGTGATTTGAGTTTAGGATTAGGTTTAGGCATAGGTTGAGATTTTCGGGTTCGAGATTGGGTTTTGGGTTAGGTTTTCGTGTTTGGGTCTAGGTTTAGGTTAGGTGAATGGATTTAGAAATAGGTGTAGGTTTAGTTTAACTGATTTGAGTTTAAGATTAGGTTTAGGCATAGGTTTAGAGTTTCGGGATCGGGATCGGGTTTTAGGTTAGGTTTTTTGTTAGGTTTTTGTGTTTGGGTCTAGGTTTAGGTTAGGTGATTTGAGTTTAGGATTAGGTTTAGGCATAGGTTGAGATTTTCAGGTTCGAGATTGGGTTTTGGGTTAGGTTTTCGTGTTTGGGTCTAGGTTTAGGTTAGGTGAATGGATTTAGAAATAGGTGTAGGTTTAGTTAAGGTGATTTGATTTTAGGATTAGGTTTAGGCATAGGTTTAGAGTTTCGGGTTCGGGATCGGGTTTTAGGTTAAGTTTTCGTGTTTGGGTCTAGGTTTAGGTTAGGTGAATGGATTTAGGAATAGGTGTCGGTTTAGTTTAGGTGATTTGAGTTTTGGATTAGGTTTAGGCATAGGTTTAGATATTAGGGTTCGGGATCGGGTTTTGGGTTAGGTTTTCGTGTTTGGTTCTAGGTTTAGGTTAGGTGAATGGATTATGGAATAGGTATAGGTTTAGTTTAGCTGATTTGAGTTTAGGATCAGGTTTAGGCATAGGTTTAGAGTTTCGGGTTCGGGATTGGGTTTTAGGTTAAGTTTTCGTGTTTGGGTCTCGGTTTAGGTTAGGTGAATGGATTTAGGAATAGGTGTAAGTTTAGTTTAACTGATTTGAGTTTAAGATTAGGTTTAGGCATAGGTTTAGATTTTCGGGTTCGGGATCGGGTTTTGGGTTAGGTTTTCGTGTTTGGGTCTAGGTTTAGGTTAGGTGAATGGATTTAGGAATAGGTGTAGGTTTAGTTTTGGTGATTTGAGTTTTGGATTAGGTTTAGGCATAGGTTTAGAGTTTTGGGTTCGGAATCGGGTTTTAGGTTAAGTTTTCGTGTTTCGGTCTAGGTTTAGGTTAGGTGATTTGAGTTTAGGTTTAGGTTTAGGCATAGGTTGAGATTTTCGGGTTCGGGATCGGGTTTTGGGTTAGGTTTTCGTGTGTGGGTCTAGGTTTAGGTTTGGTGAATGGATTTAGGAATAGGTGTAGGTGTTTAGGTGATTTGAGTTTAGGATTAGGTTTAGGCATAGGTTTAGATTTTTCGGTTCGGGATCGGGTTTTGGGTTGGTTAGGTTTGTGTTTGGGTCTAGGTGTAGGTTAGGTGAATGGATTTAGTAATAGGTGTAGGTTTAGTTTAGGTGATTTGAGTTTAGGATTAGGTTTAGGCATAGGTTTAGAGTTTCGGGTTCGGAATTGGGTTTTGGGATTAGGTTTTCGTGTTTGGGTCTAGATTTAGGTTAGGTGAATGGATTTAGGAATAGGTGTAGGTTTAGTTTAGCTGATTTGAGTTTAGGATTAGGTTTATGCATAGGTTTAGAGTTTCAGGTTCGGGATCGGGTTTTAGGTTAGGTTTTCGTTTTGGGTCTAAGTTTAGGTTAGGTGAATGGATTTAGGAATAGGTGTAGGTTTAGTTTAGGTGATTTGAGTTTAGGATTCGGTTTAGGCATAGGTTTAGAGTTTCGGGTTCGGAATTGGGTTTTGGGTTAGGTTTTCGTGTTTGGGTCTAGATTTAGGTTAGGTGAATGGATTTAGGAATAGGTGTAGGTTTAGTTTAGCTGATTTGAGTTTAGGATTAGGTTTATGCATAGGTTTAGAGTTTCGGGTTCGGAATTGGGTTTTGGGTTAGGTTTTCGTGTTTGGGTCTAGATTTAGGTTAGGTGAATGGATTTAGAAATAGGTGTAGGTTTAGTTAAGGTGATTTGATTTTAGGATTAGGTTTAGGCATAGGTTTAGAGTTTCGGGTTCGGGATCGGGTTTTAGGTTAAGTTTTCGTGTTTGGGTCTAGGTTTAGGTTAGGTGAATGGATTTAGGAATAGGTGTCGGTTTAGTTTAGGTGATTTGAGTTTTGGATTAGGTTTAGGCATAGGTTTAGATATTAGGGTTCGGGATCGGGTTTTGGGTTAGGTTTTCGTGTTTGGTTCTAGGTTTAGGTTAGGTGAATGGATTATGGAATAGGTATAGGTTTAGTTTAGCTGATTTGAGTTTAGGATCAGGTTTAGGCATAGGTTTAGAGTTTCGGGTTCGGGATTGGGTTTTAGGTTAAGTTTTCGTGTTTGGGTCTCGGTTTAGGTTAGGTGAATGGATTTAGGAATAGGTGTAAGTTTAGTTTAGCTGATTTGAGTTTAAGATTAGGTTTAGGCATAGGTTTAGATTTTCGGGTTCGGGATCGGGTTTTGGGTTAGGTTTTCGTGTTTGGGTCTAGGTTTAGGTTAGGTGAATGGATTTAGGAATAGGTGTAGGTTTAGTTTTGGTGATTTGAGTTTTGGATTAGGTTTAGGCATAGGTTTAGAGTTTTGGGTTCGGAATCGGGTTTTAGGTTAAGTTTTCGTGTTTGGGTCTAGGTTTAGGTTAGGTGATTTGAGTTTAGGTTTAGGTTTAGGCATAGGTTGAGATTTTCGGGTTCGGGATCGGGTTTTGGGTTAGGTTTTCGTGTGTGGGTCTAGGTTTAGGTTTGGTGAATGGATTTAGGAATAGGTGTAGGTGTTTAGGTGATTTGAGTTTAGGATTAGGTTTAGGCATAGGTTTAGATTTTTCGGTTCGGGATCGGGTTTTGGGTTAGGTTTTCGTGTTTGGGTCTAGGTGTAGGTTAGGTGAATGGATTTAGTAATAGGTGTAGGTTTAGTTTAGGTGATTTGAGTTTAGGATTAGGTTTAGGCATAGGTTTAGAGTTTCGGGTTCGGAATTGGGTTTTGGGTTAGGTTTTCGTGTTTGGGTCTAGATTTAGGTTAGGTGAATGGATTTAGGAATAGGTGTAGGTTTAGTTTAGCTGATTTGAGTTTAGGATTAGGTTTATGCATAGGTTTAGAGTTTCAGGTTCGGGATCGGGTTTTAGGTTAGGTTTTCGTTTGGGTCTAAGTTTAGGTTAGGTGAATGGATTTAGGAATAGGTGTAGGTTTAGTTTAGGTGATTTGAGTTTAGGATTCGGTTTAGGCATAGGTTTAGAGTTTCGGGTTCGGAATTGGGTTTTGGGTTAGGTTTTCGTGTTTGGGTCTAGATTTAGGTTAGGTGAATGGATTTAGGAATAGGTGTAGGTTTAGTTTAGCTGATTTGAGTTTAGGATTAGGTTTATGCATAGGTTTAGAGTTTCGGGTTCGGAATTGGGTTTTGGGTTAGGTTTTCGTGTTTGGGTCTAGATTTAGGTTAGGTGAATGGATTTAGGAATAGGTGTAGGTTTAGTTTAGCTGATTTGAGTTTAGGATTAGGTTTATGCATAGGTTTAGAGTTTCAGGTTCGGGATCGGGTTTTAGGTTAGGTTTTCGTTTTGGGTCTAAGTTTAGGTTAGGTGAATGGATTTAGGAATAGGTGTAGGTTTAGTTTAGGTGATTTGAGTTTAGGATTCGGTTTAGGCATAGGTTGAGATTTTCGGGTTCGGGATCGGGTTTTGGGTTAGGTTTTTGTGTTTGGGTCTAGGTTTAGGTTAGGTGATTTGAGTTTAGGATTAGGTTTAGGCATAGGTTGAGATTTTCGGGTTTGGGATCGGGTTTTGGGTTAGGTTGTCGTGTTTGGGTTTAGGTTTAGGTTAGGTGAATGGATTTTGGAATAGGTGTTGGTTTTGTTTAGGTGATTTGAGTTTAGGATTAGCTTTTGGCATAGGTTTAGAGTTTCGGGTTTGGGATCGGGTTTATGGTTAGGTTTTCGTGTTTGGGTCTAGGTTTTTGTTAGGTGAATTGAGTTTAGGTTTAGGTTTAGCTGTAGCTTATAGGTTTTAGTTTTAGGTTTATGGTTTCGGGTTTAGAGTGTAGGTCTTGGAGACTCAACCAACTCACGGATAGTTCCGACGCACATCCGGGTCTGCTCCACACAAAGCGAGCTTGTCCAAATGGCCAGGCCACCCATATTGCTGTCCATAAGAAATGGACAGCTTTATCATGGTGATAACAGCGGTTCCCACCTTCTAGGGACCCCCTCTCAACATCCGGATTGCTTCGACGCACATTCGTGTTTGCTCCATTAATTTCGAGCTAATACATAAACACGGGCCTGTCTAAATGGCCAGGCCACCCATATTGCTGTCCATAGGAAATGGACATCTTCAACATGGTCATAACAGCGGTTCCTACCTTCCAGGGACCCCCACTCAACACCCGGATAGCTCCGATGCACATCCGGGTCTGCTCCATTAATTTCGAGCTAATACATCAACATAGGCCTGTCCAAATGGCCAGGCCACCCATATTGTTGTCCATAGGAAATGGACAGCTTCAACATGGTCATAATAGCGATTCCCACCTTCCAGGGACCCCCGCTCAATACCCGGATAGCTCTGACGCACATCCTGGTCTGCTCCATTAATTTCGAGCTAATACATAAACACGGGCCTGTCCAAATAGCCAGGCCACCCATATTGTTATACATAGGAAATTGACAGCTTCAACATGGTCATAACAGCGGTTCCCACCTTCCAAGGACCCCCGCTCAACACCCGGATAGCTCCGACGCACATTCGGGTCTGCTCCATTAATTTCGAGCAATACATAAACACGAGCCTGCCCAAATGGCCAGGCCACCCATCTTGCTGTCCATAGGAACAGGACAGCTTCACCATGGTCACAACACCGGTTCCCACCTTCTAGGGACCCCCGCTCAACATCAATATCAATCAACTACTCTTAATCACAAGTATCATATTCGTCATCTAATTTGCCACTAAATGATAATATAATAAAATCAGTTGCCTATCCAAGGATTGATAGATTGAAATGCTATCATTATTTCCATTTACATGCCCAAGCCTAAATTTCGACAGCATCTCCCCCTATCTCTCCAGATATATTTATCTTACATTTCATTTCCACGTCAACTATCCACACATTGTGTGGATTAAATTGACAATGGAATTAAATATAAGAAACATATCTAGAGAGAATAGGAGAGTTACCGCACAAAACTAATGACAGAGCATGTAAATGACAAACAACGAGAACATTCCAATCTATCCAACCTTAGACTGTCCAACAGGACAATTTGGCAGATTTCTATACCTCCAAAACACACTTTATCTATGCTCGGCAATATAGAAATCTCCAAATGGGCTAACTGATTCTATTATACTACCATTTGTGGACAAAAAATAACTATTAATAATAAGCCAAATACATCCACAACATACATCCACATAAATCAACCACGGGTAGCTCCGACGCACATCCGGGTTTGCTCCATCAATTCCAGATACACAAGCACATGAAAATGACAGAATCATCAACACCATGAGTCAAGTCTAATAAAATACCTAATGACTATTTTCTGAACAAATAAGTATGTATGGGGCCCACCATGGGAATCGGATTGCTCTTATCATGTAAACTCAGTTGGGCCCACCTAGAATGTATGTGATTTATCTATTCCGTCCTTATGTTTTTTCAGCTCATTTTAGTGGTTGAGCCCAAAATTTAAGCATATCCAAATCTCAAGTGGACCATGCCATGGGAAACAATGGGAATAATGATTTCCACTATTCCCAGGCCCTACAATGATCTTTATTTGTCATCCAACCTGTTCATAAGATCACATGGATATGGATGAAGGGAAAACACAAATATCAGCTTGATCCAAAACTTCTATGTCCTCCAAGAATTTTTCAATGATAGACATTCAGTTCACACTTGTGGTGTGGTCCACTTTACATTTTGATATGCTTCATTTTTTGGCACCATACCTAAAATTTCCTGCTAAGATGGATGGACGGAGTGGATAAAATACGTAAATCACTGTGGGCCCCACATAGTTTACTCCACACAAATATATGCTTGATCCAGAACAGTGGACAGCGACAGTGGGCCCCACAGGCAGTGGACAGCGACGGTGGGCCCCACAGCCAGTGGACAGCGACGTGGGCCCCACAGACAGTGGACAGCAACGGTGGGCCCTACAATTAGGTATTTCATTTTTTTTATTTCTAAATCACAAATTTGGAATTTAAAATTTAAAATCCCTAATTAAGGAAGGAATTAGGGATTTTAATTTCAAAATCTCTAATTAGGGGATTTTAATTTCGAAATCCCTAATTAGGGATTTACTAAATCAGTGGGCCCCACCAAATAGTGGACAGCTAAGGCGGACCCCACATGCAATGGACAGCGATGGTGGGACCCACATGCAATGGAAAGCGACGATGGGACCCACATGCATTGGATTTTGACATGGGCCCCACAATCAACAATGAGGATAGAGAGAGAGAGAGTGAGAGGATTCAGCATCAGAAGGAAGGGAGAGAGGGTTACTGGAGGATTGGCGGCTGCGGCGTACGGAGGCCGGTGACGGGGGTGGTCGGCTGAGGTGGGTGGGCCGCGCCAGTGACGGACAGAAGTGAAGCAGAAGGCGGGTGGGCCCCGCCGGCGATGGAGGCGGGTGGGCCGTGCCAGTGATGGACGACGGACGTCGGAGGCGAGAGAGAAAGGTTGAGGTGGGCTGGCCGACGCTGGTGACGGACGATGAACGACGGACGTCGGTTGGGCCGCACGCGCGAGGGAGAGAGACCGAGAGAGAGAGAGAGACAACGAGACAGCGAGAGAGAGAGAGAGAGAGAGAGAGAGAGAGAGAGAGAGAGAGAAATGAGGGCAATGGGGGGAGTCGGGTGACTTAAAACATAAGGTTATTACCGACGAAATTTTTCGTTGGTAATAGTCATTTCAAAACTTTTTACAGATGAAAAATTTCGTCGGTAAAAGTATTACCGAGGAAAATATTCGTCGGTGATGTAATTTTACGTAAAAGGCGGGAATTTGGCTCAGCATTACCGACGGATAAGAATCGTCGGAAAAATTTTCAAAATGCCTATTACGGATAAACATTTTCAGTAAGTAATACTCCACGACTTTTACCGACTGAAAATGTTGGTCAGAAAAATCATTTTTTTTTCAATGGTCTTTTAGCGACGAAATATTTCGTCGGCAATACCTATTTTTACCGACGAAATCATCATTTCGTCGGTAAAATTGTTTGGCAAGAACCATTTTGGTGGTGGCGGGAAATTTTATCGACGACTTGGGTATTTCGTCGGGGAAAATGGTTTTTTCCGACGAAAAAAGTTTCGTCGGTAATACCTTCGTCGATAAAAACGTACTTTCTTATAGTGGGAGTTACTCAGCGACACCACCAATGTCTTCCAACTATCAGGCAATGAGCTAAGCAATAGCAAAGCCTGTAGTTCATTCGTCCATGACCATCTTCATATCGGAGAGTTGGTTCAATATGTTGCTGACCTCATTCATGTGTTCAGCCACAGAACTACCATCTTTGAACTTGAGATTCACAAGTCGTCTTATCAGAAAAATCTTATTACCGACTGTCTTCCTCTCATATAGCCCTTGCAATTTTAGCCAAAAGCTAGCGGCTGAGGTCTCTGTAGACACATGGTGGAACACTAAATCATCCAACCATTGTCTAATGAACACCACCGCCTTTCGATCCAACTTCTTCCAATCATCATTTAACATATCCTTTATCTTCGTTGATGCGCCTAAGATTGGAGCATATAGGTCCTTGCAATAGAGCAAATCCTCCATCTTAGCCTTCCATATAGTCCAGTTAGAACCATTGAGACTGATCATCCTTGACGAGCCACCTTCCATAATTCAGAACCAATCCCACTCCGTTCAACCAACCTGAACTCTCTGATACCACTTTGTTGGGTGCATTTCACACAAACCTTAGGATCTCGTCCCCGAATACACAAGAATTATGGGCTATGATAATGCAATAATCAAGAATAAAGCATCAACTACACGACACAAGGACTTTTTATGTGAGAAACCCTCAAAAGAGGTAAAAACCACGGGACCTAGTCCAGATCAACAATCCACTATGAAGTAGAGTGTTACAACCACTCACAAGCATACACCTCTTGGATCAAACCTCTTCACTCACGTAGGAGTGGATAAACAATAAGAGAACTATGAAAACGAAGAGATCTCACCTGAGCACGAGGACGTTAAAGAGCCGAGACGTCGTTGCACCGTGAATTACCTTCGCGAGCAAAGCCTCCTCTACCAACAAGCTTCCTATCTCTCTTTTCTCTTTTTCTCTTCCTCTTTTTCTCTTTTTCTCACATTGGCCGTGAAAACACCTTAATGGGATACCTAATCCCATTTTGGAACTCCCTTAAATAGAGAACCAGATAAATTAGACTCAAAATAGGAAACTGCGCATAAGTAGTCCGCAGTCGGGTTGGGTGCCCGGTCAAAAGGGCCGTCAGGCGCCCGCGTAAATAAAAAACTGTCCAGGGGTAAAACCAAAAGGAACTTTCTAATTTCGGGCGCCCGGACCAACTTGGTCGGGCGCCCGCCCATGGCACTGGGCGCCCTATCACAAGACCATCGGGCGCCCGACTTCTGTTAAAACTTTCCAACAACTTTCTGCCTCATCTGGGTGAATTTCAATCGCCCGACCACTCTTGGTCCGGGCATCCGACCATACCCAGGCTGTACCAATCTCTCCTCTAAGCTGAGGAGGAAAATCGGTACCCCATCATTTATCGAGGTGGGCTCCATGGTTAGGTGGCACCATTTTGGGTGAAGCCGAGGCCAAGCCTAATCTATAAAGCTTTAACTTGCGAACAAGACACGTAAAATGCCTGTGATCCTGAAACTTTGTGTAGTTGGAATCTTTGATGGCCATATAAATTTCCATAACAAATCCACTCCGTTCATCTGTTTTGCAAGATAACAATAGGGTAGGAATCTAAAAATTAGGCAGATCCAAAACTCATGTGGGCCAAACTGTACGAAACAATGTGGATTGTACTCCCACCACTGAAAACTCTGGAGAGGCCACAAGTTTTGCATCAAGATGATAATTATCCCTAGAGTTTATCTGCGTGGAAATAACCCTATTAATTTAATAGTTTGGATAGCTTGTAAACATCATGGTCCACTCTAGGAAGGTTTCAACTGTGAACATTTAGTGTTCCCACTTGTTGTCCCAGGATTTTGGACAACGAATCTGGGTGGCTGGGATCAGCCATGTGACCTTCAATCCGCACCTAAGAGCTCCCTTCGCCTTCTGGACCTACAAAGATAAGAAGAGGCAGGGGAGGCACTACTGTGTGGCGAAGGACTCTCTGATGCCTAAGTCAGCTCCAGGCTCAAGGATAGTAGGGGTTTAAAGGCTTAGAAATTTAGTCCCTTTTAGATATGAATCTAAGCTATATTTATAGGACTTAGAGGCAATTTGAAGAGTTAGGATCTTGCTAGAATACGCTAGAAGAGTCCCTGTTTTATTAAGATTATGCCTTCCAATTGTATTGAGGCGTGGTGAGAATAGAAAGGAGATCTCTCGGAGTATCCGAAAGGAATCTTTGGGATCTCCATGGATAAGACCGCCCTTGGGTGGTCGGCCATAGCAAGAGCCTTGATGATGTAGTTGGAAGGCTTCTGGGCAATCCAAGTTCTTTGGTAAAGTCCTCGAGGACGGGTGCTCTCTGGGCCGATGATCACTAGTGCCTTTTGGTCCTCGACAATCTCTCGAGGAGAAAGCTCAATGGTCGGTTCTTGTCTTTTGGTGACGCATGGACCGTGAGATGGACTATGGAATGGACCACCTAGAATGGGCTTTCTCATATGCTTTGGGCCATGGCCCGGCTTAGAGTATCCCTATAACACCACTATTTAATGCGGTGTTGCCCACTTGAGTTTTGGACCTGCCTAAATCTATCTTGTTTTGGTCTTGCTAAATGATGGGCAAAGTGGATTTGTGAGTGACATCTTTGTGGGCCCCACATCATTTCCCACTATATGAACTGTGCCCAACGGCACGCAATTCACGTCCCACAAAAGCACCAAAGTGGTGCCTCTAACTTGGATTGCATGGGTGTTGTACCATGATGTACGTGTCTAATCCACACCATCTATCCATTTTTCCTTACCATTTAGGGATGAGCCAAAATATGAGATAGATCCAAATCTCAAGTGGACCACACTGCATGAAACAGTGGTGATGAAAGCCAGCCATTAAAAACTTCCTAGGGCCCACCTTAATGCCCACCATAATGTTTATTTTCCATTCAACCGATTGATTAAGTCACATGGACCTAGATGAAAAGGAAAAAAAACAAATATCAGCTTAATTCAAAACTTTTATAGCTCCTAGGGCCCACCTTAATGCCCACCATAATGTTTACTTTCCATTCAACCTATTGATTTAGCCACATGGACCTAGATGCAAGGAAAAAATAAATTTCAGCTTAATCCAAAACTTTTGTAGCCCATAAGAAGTTTTTAGTGGCAGGTTTTCATGACCACAGTTTCATGCAGTGTGGTCCACCTGAGATTTAAGATCTGCCTCATTTTTGGATGGACGGCGTGGATACATCATGGTGGATCTTACAGAGCGCCAACCAGTAACCACATCCCTATTTTCATCATTTTAGGATAAATCATTCTTTAAACTTACCGACAGAGAGATAACTAACAGAAGGTACTCATTTGACAACAACTTGATTAATGTGGTAGCTTAACGAAAACTTAATTGGAAAAGTTACTCAGGATGTAAATATCATATTAATGAGGTATTCCTTTGTAAAATTCCTACAAAAGAAAATAGTTAATAATCAAATATTTTGTTCAGTAAACTGAAGAAAATGATGGAAAAACAATATTTAATGTTGTTGAATTTTCAGACATTAACATCATCACCATCGTAATTTTCGTCGTCTAACACTACGTGAACAACCATGGTCCGTCTAGTCGAAAAAAGCTGTCGACATATCGATAGTGAAAAGTGAAATTTGACGGTCCTCAACTGTCGGCAAATATTCGATGGTCCAATACAGTCGACCGAGTTTCGACAGTCCATACCCATAGACTAGTGTAGGAAATCGACTTATGCGGACCGCCGATTGTATAAAAAAATATCGACGGTTAAAAGCAGTCAAATATTTTTCAACGATCCACATCCGCCATTTTGATAAGAATATTCGATTACTATGAACCGTCAAAAATATTTCAACTGTTCAAATCCGCTGTTCTGGGTGAAATTATAGAAATATTCGACGGTCGATAAATATAAACGACGGTCCTGAACCGTCGAAGTTTTTATTACACAGGAAAAAACATAACCTGCATTTTGTGGGGATTGTACCCCAGTACATCCTGTAAATTCATAAATAATTTATAAAATCACAATCCAACCACAACACATTTACCAACAAAATATAACTACACTTCGCAAACACAATACATAACCAACACAATCATCTAACAAAATACAACCACAATCCTCCACAACCACAATACATAACCAACACAATTGAATGTGGATTATTGCCTTAGCCATCTAATTCAAGGCCCACCAGATGAATTGCCTGGATCAAGAAAATGTGGGTTCCACTTGTAGTTATTCAGGGATTGACGATACATGCTCCTCTTGCATTGAATTGAAGGAATTATTCAAGAATAAAATCAAAACAAGAAAAAATTTAGATTATTACAGATTTCTGCAACGCTATGCAGAGAAAGAGATCTGTCATTTTCTGCTTGCGAATGCAAGTACGGATTGAATGAATTGGAATATGTTTGAAATCTAGAATTTAGAAAAGAAAAGTTTAAAAACCTAAACGCATTGATGAAAATTCAAGAACATTTGAAAATCCAATGAAAGAAAAAATAGAAAATCGACTCAGAGAGAGAGAGAGAGAGAGAGGGAGAGATTGGTGGGGGTGTGCGATCGGCATAGAGAGAGGAGACAGGGACCCATGGCTGCCGGCTGACGGTCATGGCAGCAGCAGCGACTGCCGACCATGGTAGAAACGAGCATGAAGCCGAGAGAGAGGGAAGATCCATACTTGGCACCAAAAGGGAGAGTGAGAGAGATGGGGTAGCTGCGTTGCTGTGGTCGAGAGAGAGAGAGAGAGAGAGAGAGAGAGAGAGAGAGAGAGAGATGTGGGATTGGGTTAGGGCGGTCTTTTTTTTAACCTAAATTTTGAAAATTCGACGGTCTGGGATAGTCGAATTTTCAGTTGACTATACCGCCTGTCAGGCTCGATTTAAAAATTCGACGGTCATTAAGAGTTAAATTTTGAGATGCTGAATTCGACTTTTTTAGACCGTCAAAATTTTTTGAGTGGTAAATTTGGTGGTTATGAATCATCGAATCCATTACCGTCGAATTTAGTTGTTGAATTTAGCACTTTTCATGTAGTGTAAGACTTCTCCCTACTATGGATGACAATGATAATGCTGTGATTAGTTAC
This sequence comes from Liriodendron chinense, assembly GCA_003013855.2. NCBI lineage: Eukaryota > Viridiplantae > Streptophyta > Magnoliopsida > Magnoliales > Magnoliaceae > Liriodendron > Liriodendron chinense. The sequence continues at coordinate 117,712 of PVNU02001639.1, read as the reverse complement.
GTGACGAAGGGGAAGGGCTGAGTGATGGGTTGCATGGTGGGATGGTGGGCCTGGGGTTGTTCAGATTGGTTGGAGTATATGATATGCACGATGTTAGGAAAAAATCAGCAACGGAAGCAAGCCGAACACCACAGCAAACGAGCAACACCATGCAATCACACCCACACGCAATCAACCACATAGAGACAATCCAATTTTACGTGAAAACCCCCCAACGGGTAAAAAACCATGGCATAAAGTGAATCCACTATGATTAACAGAAGTTACATGAGAATGAAGAAACAAAAACCTGAATCACATCCTACAAGAGAAAACCCCGAGCTAACAAAGTTAATTCTCACATGAGAAGGACAAACCCCACCCTTTCCCTCATTCTCGAAAACTACAAGCTTTCCCCTAGCTCTTTCTCTTACCCTAGAACCCTCTCAATCCCTCTAGGAAACCTAGCCTTAATGGCAATCACCCCTAATCCCGTACTACACCCTTAAATAAGTAAAAAAACTCGAAATTAGAAACACCTTGAGTAAAACCGCAAAAGAAATAAACTCAAATAGGAAACAGGCTGACTGGTCACACGACTCAAAATAGTCCAGAGAGTCCACTGCCTTAAAATCCACCCTGACCGACCGGTTCGACGATCAGTCGATGACCTTTGTACATGGAGATTTGAGGTGTCATATTCCAACAATCTCCACCACGTACGACTCCAATCTTCATGCAACACCTTGTCACACACCATCTTTAATCTCTACTCCATCATCATCATAACTCCACCGCTTCTCATGCCTCATCGACTTTATCCTTGAACCTTTAAGCAGCTTTATTGCTCTTCTCATGTGGCCCTTGGGCACTTGCCACATATGAGCAACCGTGGATTACGCTGCCGATCCCACAGCTCCACCATGAACAGTGCTCCCGATCAAACCTGATCGCAGCCGATGAACCTGATTGAGATATTAGCATACCGATCCACCTTCTTCCACTCTACTTCATTCATAGATATTGATCACTTTTCATATTTTTCTTTCACGGAATCCTTATCTATGTCAAATCTCGTGCTCGATGCCATGCTCTCGTCTCATATCTGAATTCTGCAACCTCCCAATGATTTCCTTGATGCCACTTGTTGTGTCACACCCAAAAGGCTAGGTGGAGTAACCCTAGGATATATGACGACAAACTTCGCCCCCCTCCCAACCGATGCGGGCCAAACCAACAATCTCCCTCCCCATAGTGGAACTTAGGGTGCTTAACACACATGCATGGGGGGCCTCCCCCCTCCTCCTGCTCACGTGGACCTGGGGCATGGACCAGGCGCGCGGATAACCTAAGCTCTGATACCACTTGATGGGATTACCAGTTAGCGGAAGCAGCGTAGAGAATCAAACAATCACCACAAGACAATTAATCACACACTCACACAACGTAAAGCTAATCTGAATTTTACGTGGAAAATCCTTGCGAGAAAAACCACTACACAAAGCAACATCTGCACTATGAATATTAGAAGATTACAAAGCTAATCTACCTACAAGCAAACCTAGAAGATGAACAAAGCACTCTCCAACCTCATAATCCTCTCCCCAAGCCCTAAACATGAGTTATGGCTCCTTGGTATGTCTTAGGATACTTCTAAACATGATTAGGAGGTGTTTATATATGCCTTCAACCAAAAATAAAAACAAGTTACGTAAAACTGCATCACCATGCACAACACTGCCGCGCCCGACGACCGGTCGGCCACAGTGTAAAATCCATCTAGAGAGTTTTACTTAAAAAATGATTTGATTTGCCTCAACTAAGACCTGTCGAAGCCCCCTGCAGACTGATCATTTGACCAGTCTGAAACTCCCAAAACTTGTCCAGAGACTTGCTGTGCAATCTGTCCATTGAACGACTAGTTGGACGATCGATCGTTGGAATATGTTTCTACATAGTTCGAAGTCTCCATCAACAATCTCCACCAAGGCTTCAAACATCAAACCATCTTCTCTTTGCTTCATAAATCATCTCATCTTCAATCATAGTATCGTCACTTGTCGTGCACCACTACGTTTTCATTCGATCTTCGCGAATCTCAGAGAAGTTGCGCAAAATTTAAACTACTATGCAAGAACCACCTTAGTGAGCATATCTGCTGGATTCATGCTAGTGTGAATCTTCTCCATAGTAACGTCTCCTTCCTCAAACACCGTCATATCCCGCTCGCTCATGTGGCTTAAGCACACATGCCACATATTTGCAAACGTGGAATCCGCTACAGTCGCTGCAGCTCCACCTACTGAAGTGCTTCCAATTAGCTTGTAAATATTTCTATGCCTTTGCCCCTTCATAATTACAAGGGCCCCCCTTTGAGAATTTGCAGAACTGGTAGAAAAATTGGTGAACTTGCACCCTATCGCCTCGAATGCACTAAAGAAAATCAGATTCTTCCTCAACTTGGGAATGTGCCTCACTTCTGTCAAGGTCCATTCAATCCCATCAAATATCTTGATGCACATAGTACCAATCCCAACAACCTTACAGGCGTAGTCATCACCTAGAAATACCGAGCCTTCCTCATACTCCTTATAGGAAATAAAGACGGTCCTATCTGGGCACATGTGGTATGAAGTACTGGAGTCCATGATCCACTCATCACTGAGATATTCCATTTTTTACACCGTCAAGACCTCGCACACATCACTACCACCTTCTCCAACTTCAACGATATTGACCTCCTTAAAGGAATCTTCTGCCTTCTCCTTCTTGTTTTTAGGACTCTTGCAGTCCTTTTTTCATGTGCCCTAGCCTGGACACATCCCTAAGACTTCAACTTCCCTTTGCCCTTTCCCTTCGACTTGGATCTAGAACGCGACAATCCTTCACCCCGCTCCGAATTCTCTCCCCTCATAATCAGTGCATCGGAGGAAGAACCTAGCGCCACCGCTCTTTTGTCTCATCGCCTTCGACTAGAGGGTTGAGACTACGATCTCAACACTAATAGTATCCCTACCCGGGCACAACGAGTCCCTGAGCGGCTCATATGATTCTGGAAGAGAATTTAGCAGGATGCATGCTTGATATTCATCCTTCATCGGCTCATCCATCTCCGTCAACTTGCAAATAAGCCTATTAAACGTGCTGATGTGATCCTCTACATCCGCCCCCTATGCCATCCTCAGGTTAAACAACTGAAGCACTAGATATACACTACAAGAAAACGGAGTTTTACCGACGAAAGTATTACCGACGAAATTATTTTTGTCGGTAAAAAGCCCTTTCCCCGACGAAATAAAGCAATCGTCGGTAAAATACATTCCAGTTTCCCGCCACCGCTAGATTAGATACCCGCCATACACTTTTACCGACGAAATTAGAATTTCATCGGTAAAAAGTTTATTACCGACGAAGATACCCGTCGCTAAAAAAGAAAGCAGGAAATTTGGCTTTTACCGACGAATATTTTCATCGGTAAAAGTCGTTTTTAGCGATGATTATAGTCTGTCGGTAATAATGTGTGATTTCTGCGCAAGTAAAAAAAAGAGGACTTTTACCGACGAAATTTTTCGACGGGTATAGTCATTTTCCCCGACGAATATTGCCTGTCGGTAATAATGTTTGATTCCCGCCCAAGTAAAAAAGAGGACTTTTACCGACGAAAAATTACGCTTTTACCGATGAAAATTTTCGTCGGTAAAAGTCTTTTTTTTCACTAACCCGTTCGGCCCTCCCTCATTTCTCTGTCTCTCTCACTCTCGCTCTGTCTCTCTCTCTCCTCTCTCTCTCTCTCTCTCTCTCTCTCTCTCGCGCGTGCGGCCGGCCCACCCATCTCCGCTCTCCCTCTTCTTCGACCGCCAGCAGTCAACGTACCGGCGGCCCACCGCCTCAGCCGACCACCCCCCCCCAGCCGACCACCGTCACCGGTAGCCACTCGCCTCCACCGGCCTCCGTACGCTGCCGCCTCCTCCGGTAACCCTCTCCCCCTTCCTTCTTGCTCCATTTCCCCTCTCTCCCTCTATCCTCGTTGTTAATTGTGGGGCCCACTCCCAAAATTCAATGCATGTGGGTCTCACCATCGCTGTCCAATGCATGTGGGTGGGTCCCACCGTCACTTTCTATCGTCCATTGCATGTGGGTCCCACCATCGGTTTCCATCGTCCATTGCATGAGGGGTCCACCTTAGCTGTCTACTATTTGGTGGGGCCCACTGATTTAGTAAATCCCTAATTAGGGATTTCAAAATTAAAATCCCGTAATTAGGGATTTCGAAATTAAAATCCCTAATTAGGGATTTTAAATTTTAAAATCCAAATTTTTGTTTTACAAATTAAAAAAAATGAAATACGTAATTGTGGGGCCCACCGTCGCTGTCCACTGGCTGTGGGGCGATCGTCGCTGTCCACCATGTGTGGAGTAAACTATGTGGGGCCCACAGTGATTTACGTATTTTATCCACTCCATCCATCCATCTTAGCAGGGAATTTTAAGTATGGTGCCAAAAATGAAGCATATCAAAATCTAAAGTGGACCACACCACAAGTGTGAACTGAATGTCTATCATTGAAAAATTCTTGGAGGACACAGAAGTTTTGGATCAAGCTGATATTTGTGTTTTCCCTTCATCTATATCCATGTGATCTTATGAACAGGTTGGATGACAAATAATGATCACTGTAGGGCCTGGGAATGGTGGAAATCATTATTCCCACTGTTTCCCATGGCATGGTCCACTTGAGATTTGGATATGCTTAAATTTTGGGCTCAACCACTAAAATGAGCTGAAGAAACATAAGGACGGAATAGATAAATCACATACATTCTAGGTGGGCCCAACTTAGTTTACTCTACATGATAAGAGCGTGCAGAGTTACTCCGCACGCAATCCGATTCCCATGGTGGGCCCCATACATACTTATTTTTTAAGAAAGTAGCAGTCATTACGTATTTGATTAGACTTGATTCATGGTGTTGATGATTCTGTCATTTTCATGTGCTTGTTTATCTGGAATTGATGGAGCAAACCCGGATGTGCGTCAGAGCTACTCGTGGTTGATTTATGTGGATGTATGTTGTGGATGTATTTGGCTTATTATTAATAGCTATTTTTTGTCCACAAATGGTAGTATAATAGAATCAGTTAGCCCATTTGGAGATTTCTATATTGCCGAGCATAGATAAAGTGTGTTTTGGAGGTATAGAAATCTGTCAAATTTTCCTGTTGGACAGTCCAAGGTTGGATAGATTGGAATGTTCTCGTTGTTTGTCGTTTACATGCTCTGTCATTAGTTTCGTGCGGTAACTCTCCTATTCTCTCTGGATATGTTTCTTATGTTTAATTCCATTGTCAATTTAATCCACACAATGTGTTGATAGTTGACGTGGAAATGAAATGTAAGATAAATATATCTGGAGAGATAGGGGGAGATGCTGTCGAAATTTAGGCTTGGGCATTTAAATGGAAATAATGATACCATTTCAATCTATCCATCTTTGGATGGGCGACTGATTTTATTATATTATCATTTAGTGGCAAATTAGATAAATTTGACTTGATACTTGTGATTAAGAGTAGTTGATTGATGTTGATGTTGAGCGGGGGTCCCTGGAAGGTGGGAACCACTGTTGTGACCATGCTGAAGCTGTCCTGTTCCTATGGACAGCAATATGGGTGGCCTGGCCATTTGGACAAGCCCGTGTTTATGTATTAGCTCGAAATTAATGGAGCAGACCCAGATGTGCGTCGGAGCTATCCGGGTGTTGAGCGGAGGTCCCTAGAAGGTTGGAACCGCGGTTTAGACCATGATGATGAAGCTGTTCATTTCCTATGGACAGCAATATGGGTGGCCTGACCATTTGGACAGGCCCGTGTTTATGTATTAGATCGAAATTAATGGAGTAGACCCGGATGTGCGTCGGAGCTATCCGGGTGTTGAGCGGGGGTCCTTGGAAGGTGGGAACCGCTTTTATGACCATGTTGAAGCTGTCCATTTCCTATGGACAGCAATATGGGTGGCCTGGCCATTTGGACAGGCCCGCTTTGTGTTGAGCAGACCCGGATGTGCATCGGAGCTATCCTTGAGTTGCTTGAGTCTACAAGACCTACACCCTAAACCCGAAACCATAAACCTAAAACTAAAACCTATAAGCTACGGCTAAACCGAAACCTAAACTCAATTCATCTAACTCTAAACCTAGACCCAAACTCGAAAACCTAACCCTAAACCTGATCCCGAACCCGAAACTATAAACCTATGCGTAAACCTAATCCTAATATCAAATCACCTAACCTAAACCTACACCAATTCCTAAATACATTCACCTAACCTAAACTTAGACCTAAACTCGAAAAGCTAACCTTAAGCCCGATCCCGAAGCCGAAATGCTAAACCTAGGCCTAAACCTAATCCTAAACTCATGTCACCTAACCTAAACCTACACCTATACCTAAATCCACAACTCTAACCTAAACCTAGACCCAAACTTGATAACCTAACCTTAAGCCCGATCCCGAAGCCGAAATGCTAAACGTAGGCCTAAACCTAATCCTAAAGTCATGTCACCTAACCTAAACCTACACCTATTCCTAAATCCACAACTCTAACCTAAACCTAGACCCAAACTCGATAACCTAACCTTAAGCACGATCCCGAAGCCGAAATGCTAAACCTAGGCCTAAACCTATTCCTAAACTCATGTCACCTAACCTAAACCTACACCTATTCCTAAATCCATTCACCTAACCTAAACTTAGACTAAAACACGAAAATGTGACCCAAAACCCGATCACGAACCCGAAAATCTCAACCTATACCCTAAACCTAATCCTAATCTCAAATCAATTAAACTAAACCTACACCTATTCCTAAATCCATTCACCTAACCTAAACCTTGACCCAAACACGAAAATATGACACTAAACCCGATCCCGAACCCGAAAATCTCAACCTATGCCCTAAACCTAATCCTAAACTCATGTCACCTAAACTAAACCTACACCTATACTAAATCCATTCACCTAACCTAAACCTTGACCCAAACACGAAATTGCGACCCTAAACCCGATCCCGAACCCGAAAATCTCAACCTATGCCCTAAACCTAATCCTAAACTCATGTCACCTAAACTAAACCTACACCTATTCCTAAATCCATTCACCTAACCTAAACCTTGACCCAAACACGAAAATGCGACCTTAAACCAGATCCCGAATCCGAAAATCTCAACCTATGCCCTAAACCTAATCCTAAACTCATGTCACCTAAACTAAACCTACACCTATTCCTAAATCCATTCACCTAACCTAAACCTTGATCCAAAAACGAAAATATGACACTAAACCCGATCCCGAACCAGAAAATCTCAACCTATGCCCTAAACCTAATCCTAAACTCATGTCACCTAACCTAAAGCTACACCTATTCCTAAATCCATTCACCTAACCTAAACCTTGACCCAAACACGAAAATATGACACTAAACCCGATCCCGAACCCGAAAATCTCAACCTATGCCCTAAACCTAATCCTAAACTCATGTCACCTAACCTAAACCTACACCTATTCCTAAATCCATTCACCTAACCTAAAGATAGACCAAAACACGAAAATGTGACCCAAAACCCGATCCGGAACCCGAAAATCTCAACCTATGCCCTAAACCTAATCGTAAACTCATGTCACCTAACCAAAACCTACACCTATTCCTAAATCCATTCACCTAACCTAAACTTAGACCAAAACACGAAAATGTGACCCAAAACCCGATCCCGAACCCGAAAATCTCAACCTATGCCCTAAACCTAATCCTAATCTCAAATCACCTAAACTAAACCTACACCTATTCTTAAATCCATTCACCTAACCTAAACCTTGACCCAAACACGAAATTGCGACCCTAAACCCGATCCCGAACCCGAAAATCTCAACCTATGCCCTAAACCTAATCCTAAACTCATGTCACCTAAACTAAACCTACACCTATTCCTAAATCCATTCACCTAACCTAAACCTTGACCCAAACACGAAAATGCGACCCTAAACCCGATCCCGAACCCGAAAATCTCAACCTATGCCCTAAACCTAATCCTAATCTCAAATCACCTAAACTAAACCTACACCTATTCCTAAATCCATTCACCTAACCTAAACCTTGACCCAAAAATGAAAATATGACACTAAACCCGATCCCGAACCCGAAAATCTCAACCTATGCCCTAAACCTAATCCTAAACTCAAGTCACCTAACCTAAAGCTACACCTATTCCTAAATCCATTCACCTAACCTAAACTTAGACCAAAACACGAAAATGTGACCCAAAACCCGATCCCGAACCCGAAAATCTCAACCTATGCCCTAAACCTAATCCTAATCTCAAATCACCTAAACTAAACCTACACCTATTCCTAAATCCATTCACCTAACCTAAACCTTGACCCAAACACGAAATTGCGACCCTAAACCCGATCCCGAACTCAAAAATCTCAACCTATGCCCTAAACCTAATCCTAAACTCATGTCACCTAAACTAAACCTACACCTATTCCTAAATCCATTCACCTAACCTAAACCTTGACCCAAACACGAAAATGCGACCCTAAACCCGATCCCGAACCCGAAAATCTCAACCTATGCCCTAAACCTAATCCTAATCTCAAATCACCTAAACTAAACCTACACCTATTCCTAAATCCATTCACCTAACCTAAACCTTGACCCAAAAAGGAAAATATGACACTAAACCAGATCCCGAACCCAAAAATCTCAACCTATGCCCTAAACCTAATCCTAAACTCATGTCACCTAACCTAAACCTACACCTATTCCTAAATCCATTCACCTAACCTAAACTTAGACCAAAACACGAAAATGTGACCCAAAACCCGATCCCGAACCCAAAAATCTCAACCTATGCCCTAAACCTAATCCTAATCTCAAATCACCTAAACTAAACCTACACCTATTCCTAAATCCATTCACCTAACCTAAACCTTGACCCAAACACGAAAATGCGACCCTAAACCCGATCCCGAACCCGAAAATCTCAACCTATGCCCTAAACCTAATCCTAATCTCAAATCACCTAAACTAAACCTACACCTATTCCTAAATCCATTCACCTAACCTAAACCTTGACCCAAAAATGAAAATATGACACTAAACCCGATCCCGAACCCGAAAATCTCAACCTATGCCCTAAACCTAATCCTAAACTCATGTCACCTAACCTAAACCTACACCTATTCCTAAATCCATTCACCTAACTTAAACTTAGACCAAAACACGAAAATGTGACCCAAAACCCGATCCCGAACCCGAAAATCTCAACCTATGCCCTAAACCTAATCCTAATCTCAAATCACCTAAACTAAACCTACACCTATTCCTAAATCCATTCACCTAACCTAAACCTTGATCCAAAAACGAAAATATGACACTAAACCCGATCCCGAACCAGAAAATCTCAACCTATGCCCTAAACCTAATCCTAAACTCATGTCACCTAACCTAAAGCTACACCTATTCCTAAATCCATTCACCTAACCTAAACCTTGACCCAAACACGAAAATATGACACTAAACCCGATCCCGAACCCGAAAATCTCAACCTATGCCCTAAACCTAATCCTAAACTCATGTCACCTAACCTAAACCTACACCTATTCCTAAATCCATTCACCTAACCTAAACATAGACCAAAACACGAAAATGTGACCCAAAACCCGATCCGGAACCCGAAAATCTCAACCTATGCCCTAAACCTAATCGTAAACTCATGTCACCTAACCTAAACCTACACCTATTCCTAAATCCATTCACCTAACCTAAACTTAGACCAAAACACGAAAATGTGACCCAAAACCCGATCCCGAACCCGAAAATCTCAACCTATGCCCTAAACCTAATCCTAATCTCAAATCACCTAAACTAAACCTACACCTATTCTTAAATCCATTCACCTAACCTAAACCTTGACCCAAACACGAAATTGCGACCCTAAACCCGATCCCGAACCCGAAAATCTCAACCTATGCCCTAAACCTAATCCTAAACTCATGTCACCTAAACTAAACCTACACCTATTCCTAAATCCATTCACCTAACCTAAACCTTGACCCAAACACGAAAATGCGACCCTAAACCCGATCCCGAACCCGAAAATCTCAACCTATGCCCTAAACCTAATCCTAATCTCAAATCACCTAAACTAAACCTACACCTATTCCTAAATCCATTCACCTAACCTAAACCTTGACCCAAAAATGAAAATATGACACTAAACCCGATCCCGAACCCGAAAATCTCAACCTATGCCCTAAACCTAATCCTAAACTCATGTCACCTAACCTAAAGCTACACCTATTCCTAAATCCATTCACCTAACCTAAACTTAGACCAAAACACGAAAATGTGACCCAAAACCCGATCCCGAACCCGAAAATCTCAACCTATGCCCTAAACCTAATCCTAATCTCAAATCACCTAAACTAAACCTACACCTATTCCTAAATCCATTCACCTAACCTAAACCTTGACCCAAAAATGAAAATATGACACTAAACCCGATCCCGAACCCGAAAATCTCAACCTATGCCCTAAACCTAATCCTAAACTCATGTCACCTAACCTAAAGCTACACCTATTCCTAAATCCATTCACCTAACCTAAACCTTGACCCAAACACGAAATTGCGACCCTAAACCCGATCCCGAACTCAAAAATCTCAACCTATGCCCTAAACCTAATCCTAAACTCATGTCACCTAAACTAAACCTACACCTATTCCTAAATCCATTCACCTAACCTAAACCTTGACCCAAACACGAAAATGCGACCCTAAACCCGATCCCGAACCCGAAAATCTCAACCTATGCCCTAAACCTAATCCTAATCTCAAATCACCTAAACTAAACCTACACCTATTCCTAAATCCATTCACCTAACCTAAACCTTGACCCAAAAATGAAAATATGACACTAAACCCGATCCCGAACCCAAAAATCTCAACCTATGCCCTAAACCTAATCCTAAACTCATGTCACCTAACCTAAACCTACACCTATTCCTAAATCCATTCACCTAACCTAAACTTAGACCAAAACACGAAAATGTGACCCAAAACCCGATCCCGAACCCAAAAATCTCAACCTATGCCCTAAACCTAATCCTAATCTCAAATCACCTAAACTAAACCTACACCTATTCCTAAATCCATTCACCTAACCTAAACCTTGACCCAAACACGAAAATGCGACCCTAAACCCGATCCCGAACCCGAAAATCTCAACCTATGCCCTAAACCTAATCCTAATCTCAAATCACCTAAACTAAACCTACACCTATTCCTAAATCCATTCACCTAACCTAAACCTTGACCCAAAAATGAAAATATGACACTAAACCCGATCCCGAACCCGAAAATCTCAACCTATGCCCTAAACCTAATCCTAAACTCATGTCACCTAACCTAAACCTACACCTATTCCTAAATCCATTCACCTAACTTAAACTTAGACCAAAACACGAAAATGTGACCCAAAACCCGATCCCGAACCCGAAAATCTCAACCTATGCCCTAAACCTAATCCTAATCTCAAATCACCTAAACTAAACCTACACCTATTCCTAAATCCATTCACCTAACCTAAACCTTGACCCAAACACGAAATTGCGACCCTAAACCCGATCCCGAACTAGAAAATCTCAACCTATGCCCTAAACCTAATCCTAAACTCATGTCACCTAAACTAAACCTACACCTATTCCTAAATCCATTCACCTAACCTAAACCTTGACCCAAACACGAAAATGCTACCCTAAACCCGATCCCGAACCTGAAAATCTCAACCTATGTTGATGCCTCAATCATAAATGACATTGTTAGAGATGATAGCACTTTCATCGATGACAATGTTGCAGACGATGAAGAGAAAATTCTGATCAGCAATAGTGATGGTGAAGAAGAAAGAGTCCTAAGCGATAATGATTCAGACAACGATTATTAAATATATACAAGATGTGCATGTAATTTTTAATTCGATTAATTTGATTATTTCATGTATATATGTTTTACAAGTCATGATTTATTTCCTGAATTGACTTGTTTATAATCTACATTTACAGTTAAGTCACTTTCTGATCATGTCCTCCACAAACTGGAGCGTAGCGGAAGCACGTAGCATACTTCATCAGCTGTTGCGGATGGACTTTCCGGCCCTATATTCTTCTGGTAGGGCCAGAGAGATACCCGGTCTGGTCGAGAAATGTAGGGAGGAAGACGATGACTCAGATGAAAGATTATACAATCTCAAAGAAATTTCGGACTTGATTGAGGAATATAACCGCGAAAAATTTCGTATGGAAGATGCGACATTATCACTTGCACATCTGAATTGGAGTCCCGAGAGATCAGATTTCTCCTATTGTGACTGGCATGTTGGCTGTAACAATGTCGAGTGCTTCATACAGTTTGACATATACATCTGCAGCGTACGATAACTTACGTAGGGAGTATTTCGGATAGTTGATCCGAAGTTGATTTGTATTACAATGAAATATATGTATTTAATATAGAATGACAATGTGTAATGGATTTTTCAACTTTTATATTCTGTTTACGGTTTTATTATATTCTGCTTGCATTATAATGTAATGGTCTAATCATATTTTTATCATCTCTCTAAGCATAAGTACAAATTCACTCTACAATGATGTTCATAAACTTGCATTGACATTGTTTAAATTTATAAGTTTGTATTTCAGATATATTCAGTCAGGCACCAGATGGGAGATCAGGTCGTTCCCGCACTGGATCTACCCCTTCCACCCGTGATGCGACGCAGACAGCATCGACGTTGCACGGTGCATCACAGTCATCTGATCCTTCGGTTCAGCATACACCGGGCACTGCATCTAAGTCTAGACATTTATTTAGTGATTTCTGTTTATATTGTTACTTACATATATCTTTTCGCAACAGCATCTCTACCAGCCGACGAGGATGTGGACCCACGCGTGTGTTAGTTTTAGAGCGACTTACGCGTGAGGGTAGGGTGGCGGTAGAGTTCCCACAGGACTGCCTTAGACCTATTGGGGACAGTGCCAGATTGTTTACGTCTGAGGTTGGTGTCCTATACCGATCTCTGATCCCCGCCACCACCCCCGTTGGACTGACGTGACAGATGATGTGCGACAGCTCATCCGTCAGCGCCTTCAGGTAAAGTTTAGTAAATTGAAATTTTCTTTTGTGAAAGTTCATTTACGGTTAAGTCCTATTGTTAATAAGTTTATTGCCTTAATTTATTATTTATGAAACTGCAGGATAAATTTGACTTCGATTTAAATGTTCTTTACATTTCTCATGTCGTCGATGACATGATTAGAGAGCGGTTCAAGGAGTACCGCGGAGAGTTACACCAGCGGTACAAGCGGTGCAGGACACACGATGAGGCCGTACTGTCCGCACCGCCACACATTACTACAGACGACTGGCGGATACTCTGCGAGAGATTTTTGTCAGAGGCTTTTCAGGTAATATTTACGTGTATGATATCTTAAGGTAACAATTAAATTCGCAATTAATAGAAATGTATTTTGTATAATGTGTTCAGAAGAGGAGTAGAATAAATTCTGCGAATAGGGAAAAGTTACAAGTGAACCACGTAGCTGGTTCAAAGTCATTTGTAGGACATCGTTACGACATGGTAAGAAATTATTGATGATTATTAAGTTAATATATTATTTTGATTGGCATTTATTATAAGTCTTTTTTCCTTTCGATTGCGTAGCGAGATTCCGTCACCGGCCAGGAGCCTGGACCAGTAGACCTCTACAGAGGGACTCACTGTCGGCAGGCGACGGGATCTTGGGTTCATCCTAGAGCCAGTGAGCATTTGGTAAAAATCTTTACTTTGCAAAATTTAATTGCACATTGATTGATAATAATGTCATTCATGTCATTTTTTATGAAATTTCATATGTTTTCATTACAGGCGGCGTTGGACACCATACGCAGTCAGCCCACTCCCGATGGTAGTCAGCGGAGTGAGCCAGAAATCCTGAGCGAGGTGCTTGGCACCCGTTCTGGATATGTGCGTGGGCTTGGCCATGGTGCCAAGCTCATGGCACAAACTAGAGGTGGCTCCAACCGATCCGTAGCTGGTGAGAGCGCTCAACGCCGAGCTGATATCGCAGAGAGAGAGGTTTAACAGCTACGGGTTGTCGTCGATGAGATTCGAGAGCAGCTGGAGAGGCAGAGAGAGGAGGAGCAGAGGCATAGGGAGGAGGAGCAGAGGCATAGGGAGGAGGAGCAGAGGCGACAGCAAGAGGAGCAGACGCGACGGGAAGAGCAGGAGAAGAGGATTGAGGAGTTGCAGCAGGAGCGGCAGGAGCATGAGCGACGGATGCAGGAGATGTTTCAGGCTCTCGCTGCACGCTTTGGCACCGATGCCCCGCCACCTCCGCCTTCATCTTCGTGATTTTTTTTTCAATATACGACTTTTAACTTATATGTATTTGTGTGTGGATGAATATTGTTTGTTTATGGATATGGAATGGATTATTTCTGTATGGATGGTATAGTTTCTGTTTATTCGTATGTATGTGGATGTGAATAGGAGAAAAATGTATAGGTTTCTTTACAAGTGTATATCAGGAATTTTTCTGAATTTCGAAAACAAATGGAACCGGGACAGGAAATACTATTACCGACGAAATTGTTCGTAGGTAAAAAAATGGAAAAGTTTTTTACCGACGAAAGTTTTCATCGGTACTAAAATTGGGAAACTTTTACCGACGAAATTTTTCGTCGGTAATAAACCTGGAAAGATTTTACCGACGAAATATTTCGTCGGTAAAATCTTTCCAGGTTTATTACCGACGAAAAATTTCGTCGGCAAAACCTTTACCGACGGATAATTTCGTCGGTAAAAGTTTTTTCACTGACGTATCACTTTTTTTTCCGACAAAAATTCATATATTTTTCCGACGAATTTTTTTGTCGGTAATGGTTTTATTATTACCTACGAAAATTTGTTTCGTCGGCAAAAACCTTTACCAACAGCCTTTCTGCGACGATGTTAGCCGCGAAAAATTTCGTCGGGATTTACTGATCACCGACGAAATAATTCGTCGGTAAAAATGGAATTTCTTGTAGTGATACACAATTCTCTAGATATTTCTTCATATAGACCTTCTCTAACTTCATCATCGTATCAGCTGCAGTTTTCTCTTTTATGACATTATAGAGGACATTATCCGTAAGGCACAACTGGATTGAGGTTTTGGCCTTCTTGTCAAGCTTCGTCCACTCATCATCTTTCATAGTCTCAGGTCGCTTCCCAAAAGCTTGTTTAAGCCCTTGCTGAACTAGGAAGGCATCGATCTTCACCTTCCATAGTTCATAGTTATTTTTGCCGAAAAACTTCTCTATATCGAACCTCGTGCTTGATGCCATGAGATTGTCTCAGAATTCCTTTACTTCAACCTTCTAACGATATCTCTAATACCACTTGTTGGGAAAAAAAATGGGCAGCGGAAGTAAGCCGAACACGACAGCAGATTATGCGATCAAACGAGCAACATAATGCAATCACACCCACATGCAATCAACCACACAGAGACAATTCGATTTTACGTGGAAAAACCTCCGAACAGGTAAAAAATCATGCACAAAGCGAATCCACTATGATTAACAGAAGTTACAAGAGAATGAAGAAACAAAAAACCCGGATCATATCCCACAAGAGAAAACCCCAAGCTAACAAAACTAATTCTCACATGAGAAGGAAAAACCCCTCCCTTTCCCTCGTTACTAAGAACTCCAAGCTTTCCTTAAGCTCTTTCTCTTACCTTAGAACCCTCTCAATCTCTCTAGGAACTGGCCCCAATGGCCATCACCCCTAATCCCGCATTACACCCTTAAATAGGCAAAAAACCCGGAATTAGAAATCGCACAAGAAACCGACTCAAATAGGAAACAGGCCGACTGGTCACACGACCGGTCCTGGGCCCCTGCTGACCGATCCTCAATGCTCAAAACAATCCATAGAGTTCGCTGCCTTAAAATCCACTGTGACCGACCGGTTGGACGACCAGTCGATGGCCTCTGTACATGAAGATTTGAGGCGTCGATTCCAACACGTGATCCATGCTTTTTTGTGGGCTAGCCCAAATAAGCTTGTATTTAGCCTTTTTTATCAATAATATTTTGGTGGCATGCTCCCACCTTTAAAAACAAGAAAAAAAGAAAAAGAAAAAACACTTCTCTTAACTAGGTGGGATTGGCTATATAAATCCTGTTCGGCCATTCCACTCTAATAATTTACAGTATAGCAACAAAATATGCTATTTCCTTTCACTTTTATATTTCTTGCATATTCAACTATAATTTTATTTTTTTATTTTTATGTATTTTTATCATTTGTATATTTTACAATGTTTGAGATTTTTTAACTTTTGGGCCAGTCGTGCGAGTGGATGGACATTCTGACTGAGTTGAATTATTTTGAGTGTCAATGCAGGCATTGGCTTAAGCCTCTTTTTCCTACTCCTTGGTAGTTGTTTGTTGTATTGGTTGTGGAGGGAAAGAAAACTCATCAAACTTAAAGAAAAATTCTTTAAGCAAAATGGAGGTTTGTTGTTACAAGAAAGGTTATCTTCCCACCAAAGTTTTGCTGAGAAATTCAAGATCTTTACCTTAGATGAGCTAAAAAGGGCAACGGATAACTACCATGAAAGCCGAATTCTAGGACAGGGAGGCCAAGGTACAGTTTAAAAGGAATTTTACCGGATCACAGAATAGTCGCCATTAAGAAGTCCAAAATTGTGGACAAGGCCCATATCAAGCAGTATATAAGTGAGGTCCACATGTTAGTCCAGATCAACCATGGGAATGTGGTGAAGCTTTTGGGGTGTTGTTTAGAGGATCAAGTTCCCTTATTAGTATATGAATTTATTCCCAATAAAACCCTTTTTCACCACATCCATGACAATGGCCGCGCATCATCAATTTCCTGGGAAAACCTTCTTAGGATTGCTGCAGAAGCTGCAGGGGCACTTTACTATTTGCACTCTTCTACCATGACACCAATCTTACATAGAGATGTCAAGTCTCCAAACATACTCTTGGATGATAGTTTAATGGTGAAAGTGTCTGACTTTGGAACATCTATATTCGCACAGTTGGATCAGTCTCAACTTGCTGGGCTAGTACAAGGCACGCGAGGGTACTTGGACCCAGCGTGCCTTGTTACAGGCCAGCTAACTGATAAGAGTGATGTATATAGCTTTGGAGTAGTTCTTGCGGAGCTCTTGATGGGAAAGAAGCCCATTTTTTCCACTCCATCCAAAGAAATGAGTCCGGTTATGTATCTCCTTTCATTGATGAAAGACAATCACCTCTTTGAGGTTTTGGATGTACAAGTTCTGAAGGAAGGGAGACATGAACAGCTCGTGACAGTTGCTCAGCTTGCTAGGAGATGCTTGAAACTTAAGGGGGAAGATCGGCCTACAATGAAGGAAGTGGTGATGGAGCTCGAGGCGCTAAGAGGGTCTTATGTACATCCTTGGAATGCGGAGAATCCTGAAGAGACTGAGATCTTGCAAGTCGCACCTACACAAGGTTATGCTAGCAACTCGACCAGCGAATACAATACCAATAGCCAGTGTATCGGCATTAGAGATGGCCACATTTCAACTACGATAGATTGGTATGTTACTTAGGTTAAGAAGATATCTCTGACAAGCACCTGCCCTAATTGATTTGATCATGTGGGTTTTTTTTTTCATTTTTGGAAATTGAAGCAGCACACTTGTGCTATGCTTATTTCAATTTCTAAAATGGAAAATTAGTTTATGCAAATCAACCAATCTGGGTAGAAATACGGCTTCCTCTTATAATTAATATTATATTTGTTTGGTAATGATTGTTTTATAAAGAGCAGTTGTGTGTTGTATTAAGGGACATATCGTTTATGTGATACGTATAATGTAGGATGTGGCTCGTCAGATGGTTATAATTGAAAATTTGAACTAATTTTGCTGTGAGCATTATCCAGGCCATAATCATATTCCACATATCAGATTTTGGGAGTTATCACAATGTGCTTTCCTTGAATCATGGGACATGTGATAAGGATTTTGCTTCAAGTGCACTTTCTTTTTTAGAAAGGTGGGAGCACCCACCTGAAACTTTGTTAATCACTGAAAGGATTTACAAATACTTTGGGTGGGAACAAAAAAAAGGATCAAGCGTGGCCTATCATATACCCCAATAAAAACGAACGACTAGATTGTTGAGCTCAGTGTTGTAAGGTCACAATCTTTTCTTTTCTTTTTTTCCATGTCACAATCCTAATATCAGATTGGTTGAACAATCCTAACCTCTAATTCGTGGACTTTTGTTTGTGGAAATATGTCCGTTGGATTTTCTATTTTAACCATCAAATAAATGTCCAAAAAAAAAAAAAAAAAACCATCAAATAAATGTCCACCAATCTGATACTCAGATAACGGAATGAGCTTAAATATTTGATTTTATTCATGATTCATCTAAACTGTGTGCCATAATTTGGAGGGTTTAATTTGACGTACTAGAGTGCCACACGTGCAATTTCTAAGAGCCTGCATATCATTTGTCACATTCTAACAGAATATCAAAGTTTTCCTCGGTATACGATATGATGCAAGTGAGTTATATGATACTCAGGCAGCATATGATGCTTGATACGCGAGCACTAAGAAATGTTACATGTGAGATACACTAACTCAGGTTAAACTGACTAATTTGTGCATCACACTGTTGCTCAACTAGATGCCAATCATGATGGCTTTCATTTTCAGGAAATTATGCCCAATGAACTTCTTGATCTACGAATTGCCCCGATGTGGGATATAGGTCTTTTTTAAGTGGAGTTCATCATCGGACATAATTTTATTAGATTCTTGCAATACTGGTTTCAACTTCTCTAAGATGTGCATGGTTCTACTTCTTTTTCCTGTACAAGTAATGCATTGATCTTCCCCATTTTCTCAAATTTTTTAATAAAATCATGTTCGGTTATAAGAGACCGCCTCTTCACTTTAGAAGTCTTGGGTTGGTTTTTCATTTTCATAGGAGCGTGGATAATCTTAATTTCAACTATCTTTAACAAAAATAAATATATTATCCTATGCTCTATGTATAGCATCAATATTATACTGTTATGGTCAACCAAATAGCATTTGACCAACCTCCATATTTACCACGTCACACATTAATTACTTTGTCCTTATAATATTTACCAATGTAAGGAAATACGATATTATTCAGTTACCTTTGTTTCACTGACCTCCTTGATCCATCCAATTATGTATAGAGATGGGTGTTTTTCTGTCTTCAGTTGCAGCTTTTTCATTATTATTTTTTACATGAGATTTTCGTTACTCCTGACATTGATGATTATATTACAAACTTTTTTGTTTATAATGTACCTTGTTCAAAAAAGTTTGTATCGTTGTAGATTCATATATAACTTTAGCATGTACAACAGCTTCCTCATGATTAGAGTAGTGTGATTTACCATTTTCGGGCATTGGTCTGCAATTCGCCACAAGCATCACACCATAAACATCACAATTACGAGCCCCAACCCCAACTTGATCGAAGTCGCTCATCATCACGATCATGGGTTTGCACTAAGGCCTTCGTCATGCGATTGAGAGCTGCCTGCAATCCTTGCATGGCTTGCCAATTCTCCCGTTGGAAACCTTTAAGCTTCGCGCTATATAATTGATACCTAGGGCACCATCCATGGGATTGTTGCTAATACCATCGTTAGATGCCATCGAATTGAGGAAAAGCCTCGCTTTGATACCAACTAATGCAAAGAAGGGTGTGATGAAGAAGATCACAGTCTACCTCAGGTGTACAAAACCTTGAATCCATAAGAAAGAATAGGAAATTCGAAAATTTTATTAATCAATAATAATCTCGAACTTCCGATTACATAACTTATAAATAAAATCAAACCCTAATTAGGAGTCCTAATTCAACTAAAATGGAACTTACCCGAAATAATAAATTTTACTAAAAATAGAATGTCCTAATTTAATTTTGCCAGATGATTCATGGCATGATAAGAAGCAATACCTAAGAAGACATCATGTAGTAAAACTCAATCAATTCCACCTGGGCCTTCTATTTCAAAGCTCTACCACTAGTTTTTAACCAAATTAAAGAAGCCATCTATTTCCAGCTACACGAGTTCAAATCGGAATGGTTTTGGACCACAACACTCCTCTACGCAAGAGTAGGTGGTTAGAGGGCTTTCGCCCAGCTGAAGTGACATCACGAACTTTTGTGAGCCCCACTATGATGTATGTGTCGTATCCACACCATCCATCCATTTGGAGAGATCATTTTAGGGTATGATCTAAAGAATGAGATAGATCCAATTCTCAAGTGGACCCCACCAAAGAAAACAGTAGGGACAGTGATGTGACTCTTGAAACCTTCCTAAGGCCCACAATGATGTTTATTTGAGATCCAACCTGTTCATAAGTTCACACAGACATGGAAGAAGGGAAGACACAAATATTAGCTTGATCGAAAACTTCTGTGACCCCAAGAAGTTTTTAATGGTGGGACATCAATCCTCACTGTTTTCTTTGGTGAGGTCCACTTGAGCTTTGGATCTGCTTCATTATTTGGCTCATCCCCTAGAATGGTCTCTCCAAATGGATGGACGGCGTGGATGTAACATACGCATCATGGTGGGGCCCACGTGTGGAGCCCCTTTGTAATGACCAAGAGGGCTTCCGCCTCTTCATAGACATACGGTGGTCAGAGGGGCATTTTTTACTGAAAATTTTACAATTTCTCGTGAAAAGGCTAAAAAAGATGAGCATTATGAGAAATTGGACTTTTAGTAAAAAAAATAGCCACCCCTCAAGGCTATTGCAATAAAAATAGCGAATTAGGTGAGACCCTAGATCCACCGGGTGGGACCTTGACTGTGAGGCCCACTGTGATGTATGTGACTACATCCACACCGTCCATCCATACTGAAAGCTCATTTTAAAGCATGATCCAAAAAATGAAGCAGCTCCAAATCCCAGATGAACCATAGTAAAGGAAATAGTGGTGATTGACCATTATTAAGCCACAAAAGTTGCCAAAGGAGATTTGGATCATCCTCATTTTTGGAGTCATTTCCTAAAATGATTTGGAAAATTGGATGGAAGGCATGGATAAAACACATACATTATGATGGAGCCACAGAACACTGTCCAACAGCTGGGGCCTACTGACATCGTCAGTACGGTGGGACCCCTTACTGTGGGGCCCACCATAATGTATGGTCGATGGTCCGAAATTTCTCTAGGTAGGCCTCAAGATGAAACCAAAGGGTATCTACCAACCCAGTCAACGAGCATGTGGAACTTATCCAATCTGCACATTACTGGTTGATCTCTGCCATTGGTCCATGTATATTTAGCCCCACTCATCAAAATGTCTATCATATCACTAGCTAAAACCCAATCTTGAAATCCTTGCATGCTTCAAGTAATCCTTTGCCATTCGACTTCTCCCGTATGAATCTGATAATATTAAAGTCTCCCCCTACGCACCATGGTATTGGTACGATTCAAATTAGAGTGTCATTTTTTTATTTATTTTATAAAATCCAGTTTGTGAAATTCCAATGATGTCTAGTTTGTAACGGGGCAGGGCCCCTTCACAATAAAGATTCAGGTGTGTGTGCATCTGCTGGCTTATATTATTTTTCCTCTTGGATTTCATTCAATAAAATTTCAATACAGATAATAAAAAAATAAAAAAAATAAAAAAATTTGTAAAGACTCTTTCAGGAAAAGTGTGTGTGTGTGTGTGTGTGTGTGTGTGTGTGTGTGTGTCAGGACAGAGCTGCATTTAACTTACTCATCCAGGTGTGACGGCCTGATGAGTGGATTAGCCTGATTTTCAGGTCAGGGCACAGACCACATACGTTTACCAGACCACAAAAGTGACCCACTACAGTGGACATTAAACTAAATAACTAAATAATCCACATTGTATCTATATCTAAATCTAAAAAGACTTGCTCCAGAGACTATAAGCTACAGGGCTCCTAGTGGCACAGGGACACATGGACAGTCCAATCATTCGATCTTAGACCGCCCATTAGGTCCAACCCACACTTCATGGGTCACAATGCAGAAACCACTTCTTGCTCAAGATCAGTTTGATTGGACCATTTATCTTGAATATCGGTCACATGATAGCAGCCATCATATTGAAGGTCAGTCCGATCGATCTGATAGCCGATCTTAAAGATTGGTATGATCAGATCACTTATCTTTGAAATTGGTCGATCCAACCGTTAATCTTGAAGATTAGTCCAATTGGACTGCTCAATTTTCCAATCAATCGAATCAGACCATTGATCCAATAATCTAGGTGGTTAGTCTCTTGCATCACACCAGGGATCAACCATATTCCAAAAAATTCCTAAACTTGACGTGGCGATGGATCGGGCTGGTCCGTTGGGTTTCGGGTCCCAGCCAAAGATTGATTGGGCCCAGGCTGTAATAGAGGGCCAGGCCAGGACCAGGTTTTGAAGCCTGATAAACACGGGGATGGCCTGGGCCTGGTTTGGGCCAACCCAACCCAAACGTTTTTAAAATGTTACCGAGTGGGCCTGTCCCAATTCCTAAAGGGATGGACCTATCCTGACTTTTGAAGCCTGATTAATGAATGGTCCGGCTCAAGCAGACGCTGATCCAGTATAGACCCAGCCAGTTGGCACCCCTTCTGGCAATCAATCTTGGGCCTTTTCTCAGCCCAATATAGTTTTTGTGAGCCATCTATTTGTAGACCACGATTCTTATGGGGGTGATTCTTTTTGGATATAATCCATGTTAAGCCAATGCTCTTGATTAAACATGGGCCCAGCTTGTCGTAGTGTAAAGTCAGAGTATAGCATGCGTACATCGCTGCTCAGTGTCATCAGCATTTGTTACCCTATTGGAGTTCCCATGTAAAAGAGTGGCACAGCCTTCAACGGTGAAAAGAAGGAAGAGATCAAGTGTCTGCACTAAAAAGATGGTCCATGATCAAGTGTATGCACTAAAGTTATCAACTAGGGGTGGCAACAGGTCAGGTTAGGATTGGGCCAGAGTAGACCAAACCGAATGGACACTTGAAGTACCAAGGACTCAACCCCGCCAAAACCTGAGATGGGCCTAGCATAGTAGGGCCAAGCTCGAGCCTAGAAAACAATGGTTGGGATTGGGTTTGACCCAGCCCAACCCACCGGGCCATGCCTGATGGGGCTAAAATGACTCAATCTCAAGCCCACGCCCAACTCATGGGCCAAGCTAATTGGTACAACCCTGGTCCAAAGACGGTGTAGGCTTGTTGGGTCGGTCTCGCCACCTGGCCCATTGCCACCCTTAGTATCAACCTTACAAATCCTCTGTATATATATATATATATATATAGAGAGAGAGAGAGAGAGAGAGAGAGAGAGAGAGAGAGATATTTTAGGTGGACCACTATATACATTGGATATTTTGTGACAATATTAACCATCACATCAGAGCAATAGTCCACATGCAACAAAGTTACACTAATCGAATGGCTAGGATTATCAAATGGTCATCGTTTTTAGCCTATGGCCAATACCTAAGGTGGTCCACCATTGACATATGCAAGTGCACTCTAAAGAAGAAGGAGAGAGCAAGTCTTCGTTACCAAGAGAGATCGATCATATATCGTTCTACAACTCGGTAACTAGCTAGAAACTGAGTAAGTCTTGACTCGGTGAGATTTTGAGCTGAGTCACTAGGATTATTGCTACTCAGCTCAAGTGGGTCTTGATTCGCATGAGTTGACTGGTTGACACGACCGACTTGAACTGGTGCTTTTCTTTTTCCCTGTACACTCGTCTTTCTTTCCTTTTCTTCCTCCTTTTAATGTTTATCACTATTTTCCCCCATCTTTCGTTACTTGTAACATATTCAGTTTAGTTAATAAAGACTCAATTGGGTTTTCCAGTCAATTTGACCCAACTAGACACCGAGTCAGGTCATGTCTTCGAGTTTTTGAGCTATGGATGAGACCGGCTTAGAGGGCTGTTTTCAAAAAGGGTTGAAAGTGGGCCAAGCCATGGCTCAAAATGTGCTAGACTGTATTTGACCCAAGTATAGATGTCAGTAAAATGGGCGTGGTCTAAGGCTGTCAATGGCCTGGACTTGCCCTTCAAGCTTTCAAGTCAATTCGTGCATAGGGCGGGATTAGGGCCATCCATCATGCTATGCTGGACCACGGCTTGCTGGCGTGGGCGATCTCTAAAAAGCCAATGGGTGGGCCAAGATAGGCTTAAGCATGCCCAGATGAAGGAAATTGTCAGGTCCCATGAATAAATATGACTTGCTTAGCTTATTCAAGACAACATTTATTGTTGGCCCCATCACTTATTAAAAGCTTGCAATAGTAATATATAGTGATTATAAAGGGGTTTATAAGGGTTTGCACTAATTTAAGCTGTTTGACATATGTTGTTTTGAATAATCTAAGTTATTATGTCTTAGACTAGCTATGTTATTCAGTGTTTGTCAAACATGTAGGACAAGTAGTGAAACATGTGTGGAATTTAATAGGTTTGGTAACATGTAATCATTTATGGCACATGTGCACATTAATACATATGACATGTGTTAGGCATTGTTATATTGGTGGTGACATGACACAAGTGGCTGCTTAAACATGGAAGGTCACACATGCAAAACATTTGGCCCATGTGACTCATGTGCTTGGAATATTGTGTTCCTACATGCATCTTACTAACGGTAAGCTTCATTTTGTATTAACATGATGTATTTATTTTCTTAGTTGTGTGCAAATTGAGTTTTATAAATGGGTCATGAATATTGTGCGGTAGGTACAAAATTTCATGAGCATTTACATGGATTATTAATGTTGATGGCTCATCTTGGGGCAGCCTGTGCATAAGAGAAGATTTATGGTACTGGACAGACGAGAATGGAAAATAATAATTATATTTAGCCACAATTATGGAGTCATCATTAGGGAAAAAAATATATTGATAATTACATTTAGACACTATTGTGGAGTCATTATAGGCTTTTGTAGCCGAGATGAAGGCGATCCTTGTTTAGAACTATGTAGCATGCTAAAGATATCTGGAGATATTTAGTGTATTGTGCGGAGATTACAACTGGTGCACGCCATTTCGAGTCGAGATGTGGCACTGGAATGCGGTCGAATGAGAAGAAGCCTTGCAAGCAGTCATCGGGATAGGTGGCAAGAAGAAAACGAAGACTCTGAAAGATCAAAGTAGTGCTGAAATGGCTGTTGTTACTATCGAACGTGAGAAAAAGAAAGTCTATAAATAGTAAGGGAGTTCAACAAAGCATAGGGTCTCGCAACAACCAGTCTCATATCAATCAAACAAATTAACAAATCAATTATCCTTTATTTTTCTTAGCATAATCCATTATCCTTTATGTTAGCATAATCAGTAGCTTAATCCCACATTAGGAGTGAAAGACTTTAGATATTGCAAGAACTCAAGAACTCTCTCACTCTTATTCTGAATGTAGAGACCATTTTTATATTTTAAGAGATATCTGCTACTTAATATTACAATTCATTTCAAAAATTACGAAAAGCAATTACAAAGAGAGAGAGAGAGAGAGAGAGAGAGAGAGAGAGTCGAAATGAATTGTTGCAAGATGCAAGGTAGAGAGTACTGATGTTATCACATCAGAGAACTGGTGGATACATAAGAGAAACACCTAAATCTTTGAGTAACATTTGTATCCAGGAAAGTTCAAAGGCCGTATGAGCAAGAAGCGATATTCAGCCTCCGAACTTGAACGAGCAATGGTCGGTTGTTTCTTTGCACTCCAAGATATAAGATTTGACCTAAGATAAATACGATATCCGGCGAGTTATGGTTAAGTATTATAAAGCTCCAAATATACTGTTGTGGTGGCTTGCGTCAGCAAGTGGTTCACCAGAATTTTTGAAAAGCTTTAATCCAGTAATGGTAGGAGAGGACACGGGTTTGACACCATTCATATTAGCTCGATGAAGAATATCCATAATATATTTTGTTTGGCACAAGAAAAGATAATGTGTAGATCTGTAGGCGTCAACCCCTAAGAAGTAGTGCAACGGGCTTAGGTCTTTCATTGAAAAAATTAGCTTTAAATCTTCCATAAGTTGGTGCAGGGCAGCAGGGCGATTACTGGTGACGATCATATCATCGACATAAATGAATAATATGATAACACAATTGTTGGTGGACCGAACAAATAATGACGCATTTGCGTTGGTGCCACGAAAGCCTAACCCATGTAAATATTATATCAAACACAAGAACCAGGCTCATGGACTTTTTTTTAGCCCGTAGAGATCTTTATGTAGTCGGCAAACATGGTTTGGTTTATTGGGATCAACAAATCCTAACGATTGTGACATATAAACCTCTTCCTGAAGGATGTCATAAAGGAATGCATTTTGAACATTCATATGTCGAATGGGCCAATTAAATTGTATGGTGATGGCTAGAATGACCCGAATCGTTGTTGGTTTGACAACAAGACTGAACATCTCTGAAAAATCTATGCCAGGCTGTTGATGATATCCTTTTGCAACAAGTTGAGCTTTGTAATGGTAGATGATTCCATCTCCATGTTATTTGATTTTGTAGACCCACTTGCAACCAACTACTTTTGATGTGAATGAGGTGGTACAAGAGTCCACATGCCTTGTTTAAGAAGGGCATTCAGCACCTATGGCTAACCTCCATATATTCTTGACTTTTACAAGCTTGGAAGTCACAAGTGGGTTAAGTTTGGTTGTGATTAGGGCCAATGGTAGAGGGTACTACTCTGTAGATATGTAGGAAGAGTCACCATAGGATATGTAGGAAGAGAATGATAAGGGAAAGTTGGGTTTGAAGTAGAGATAGTAGAAATTGATGGTTGGAGTGAGCTAGAAGTTATTTCAGGAGATGAGATAGGACTAGTGGGATGAGATGAGGAGGATGAAGGTTTTGGTGGTGGGGAAATTAAAGTTTGGTCTGTATGGGTATATGGATTGGTGGGAAGTTCAAAAAGTGGCAAGTGAGAATCTAGGATGGGTTAAAGGTATTAGAGGTTGAAGGAAGTGAAGTGGAAATGGGAGGTGAGAATGTAGACGGATGTGTGCCAAGTAAACCCATCAAATGGATCCACTTGGACACAAGTGTAGATGGGCCTGATCCATTGCTTTTTCGAAATGAAAATTTTATTTCATAAAAAACTGCATGATGTGAGACATAAACTTGACTTGTTTGTGGATCCAACCATCAATAACCGCGATGACAAAGGCTATAGCCAAGAAAGACGCAAGGAATGGACCGAAACTCTAGTTTATGTGCATTATACGGTTAAAGAAACGGAAAACATGCACAACAAAAGGATCACAAGATTGTATAATTTGTGGCTGGCCAAATAGATGTTGCCAATGAGACAAATTTTTAGTGACATGAGAGGCCATTCTAGTTATAAGGAAAACTGTAGTGCAAAAAGATTCAACCCAATAAGAGAGCGGTAAATGACAGTGGGCTAATAATGATAATCCAGTCTCAACGACGTGCCGATGTTTCCTTTCAACAAGCCCATTTTTTTCTACCATATATGGGCAAGAACAATGGTGAGAAATACCATTATCACGTAAAAACTGTTGAAAACGATTATTGGTATATTCGCCACCCCAGTCAAATTGTAGAGATTTTACTTTACAAGCTAGTAAATTTTCTACAAGCTGTTTAAAATCCACAAATACATTAAAAAGGTCAGATTTATTTTGAAGAGTATAAAACCAATAATAACGACTATAATCGTCCACAAATATCACATAATAACAAAGACCACTTAAAGAATTAACCGGGGAACGACCCTGAATGTCTGAATGGATAAGCTCTAGAGGAAATTTTTCTATAGATTTTGACAAAACAAAGAGAAGACGAGAACTCTTTCCTATCCGGCAAGAAGGACAAATGGGTGAAGGTTTAGGTGATATTAGAATATGAGCCTCGAAAAAGATGCGACTCATAACATCACGCGATGGATGGCCGAGTCAATGATGCCAAATGTTAGAGGAGACAAGAGTGGTGATGAGAGATACTAGAGACGACATTTTATTGTCATGGTCTTTATGAATTTGCAATGGATAGAGGCCATCTTTACTCTGCCTATCCAAGATGATCTTCCCCAAGCCGTTGTCCTTGACAAAGAAAGCGGAATCAATAAAGGTAAAAGAACAATTATTATCTTTGTAAAAATTGTGGATAGAAAGGAGGTTAGTTGCCATCTAGGGTATGTGCAAAACATTTTTATGTTTAAAATTATGAGATGAAGAAGTAAGAATGGAAGAGCCAAAGTGAGAAATGGGTAGTTTCATACCATTTCCAACTGAAATTTGATCACCTTCTCGATATTCAGATGGTAGGGATAGACGTGCCAAATCATTTGTGACGTGGTTAGTGGCCGAGAGTCTGTGTACCATGTGGATTGAGACTGGCAAGAGGCATCCATGATGACTAGTTTAGCTAGAGGATGACGTCCCTGGTAAGAATAGTCCATCCAATAAATTGTTGAGCTCTTAATTGTGCATATTCTAACCCTAATTCATCACTCATTGTGTAAGATTTTCATGACTTAAAGACTAATAGAATGCATGTTTCGTGATTGCAGGAATGAGAGTGGACTCTGCCTAATTGAAGATGAAAAGGGCCTATTTAGAACCATTTGGATGAAGATCGAAGGAGGACCAAAGAAAGAAGGAAGCAAGGAAAAAAAGAAAAGAAGAAAGAAAGAAGAAACTGAAGAAAAATAAGAGATGTTTCAATTCGTGCTAAGATGGTTTTAAGATTGGTTTTAATGTTTATGAACAATGGTTTGAAGTTTATACAAGTTCTAAGTAGTTTTTCTTAGTCTTATAATGACTCATGGATGTTTGGGAGAATTACTTAAGTTCTTAATTGCTTTGTATTAGTCTAGACCTGTATGATCCGAGGAATTGGAGTACGCTCTAGTACTATGATCTTCATGTGGGGACTTCCTACCAAAGTTCTACTTTTTTAGTTTTCTGAATTATGTATGGGACAGCGTGACAAAAACTTGTTCGCTTCCCCAAGTGTAGGGTTGCGATGTAGTAATAAACTCGGTAAGACCGAGGTCGATCCACAGGGACTTGTGTAGGAATTCACAAACACATCCAATAGTGTCTATTGAGAGCTAATAACCAGATTTTGTATGAAATTGATATAAGTAACAACTTTGAATTAAATTGAAGATAAACATAAATGCAATCTAATGCAGAATGATTTGTCATGTTGCAAATCTGGCAAGTTGGGCGTGTAGTATTGGATTAAGTGGAATTGTTGGAATCTGTGATAGTGGGTCCATTTCGACCATGCCTACATTTCGATTGTTAGAGGAAAATCTTTTGCGACCACGTCCACGTCCTCGATTGTTGGTTGTAAAGAACGTCGTTGTTGGAGATTTGACAGGGGGATGTTTGTGATTTTGAATTTCGATGTGGGATTCTTGGCTCAAGAGAAGAGCATAAAGTTCATCGAGTGTGGTGGAGTCATTCTTAGAAGGAAAAAAGAATATAAAGTGCATCATATTCCTTGGAAAGAGCACAGAGGATGAGGTCCTCTTCAGTAACCGGATAACCAATTTATTCTAGGTTATCTACAATGCTTTTGGGTTGATGAAGAAGATCTGTCACAGATGATTACCCTTTCTTGTGCATTTGAAGTTATAGATGGATTTGAGCCTTTCAAGATCGAGATTGTGTGTTGTGTTGAAGAGCTAGAGATTGCCATATATCAGAGGCCGACTTGAGGTTAACAACATGCATGAGAATCTTTTCAAAGAGAGTAGATTTCAGCCAACTAACTAGCATGTTGTCTTGCTTTTGCCAAGAAAGGTAGGAGGGGTTGGTAATGGTTTTAGATGGACAAACAATTGTGTCATCAACATGTCCGTAGAGATCATGCATATATGGGTGAGGCTCAAATTAACTAGACCATAACAGGTAATTATTGCTATCTAACTTGATTGAGACTAAATTGATTATGCTTGTCAAAAGAAGAAAAAAAGAGGAGCGGTAGCCTTGAAGGAGTTAGAGAAGACAAGAGGATGATGAAAATGGACTAATTAAAGCACGGGTAGTACCCGCTCTAATACCATGAAAGACTTTAGATATTGCAAGAACTCTCTCAGTCCTATTCTGAATAGAGAGACCCTTTTTATATTTCAAGAGATCTCTGTTATTTAACATTACAATTCATTTTCAACAATTACAGAAAGCAAGATGTAAGAGTAGAGACATGAATAGATGCGTCAGCATGGTAAATCCATTGATTTCGGATCTTGCTTTGGGTCTTGATGCTGCTTGCTATCACAGATCTTTGAATCTGTGATTTTCTTCTCACAACTGTCTCCATTAAGGAATAAAAGTAATCTAAGTAGTTGTGTTTGGCTGTAATCCGTTAGTGCACTTTTCTGTGGCATACTAGTGCATATTATTTGTCAATCACGTGCATCCATGTGTTGTAATATCGGTTAAGCCTTGACAAGCTGAAGACCGAAGATTCAAGTGGACAAGCATTATCAAGGAAGAAGAACAGGTGAAAGAGATGCCTTAATGACCCTAAACCTTTGATCCAAAACAACCTAAATCCATATGGCGATGGGTTTAAGGGCCAAATGCATCTGTATGAGATTCCCGAAGTACAGTTTCCTTCTGTTTCAATATGGTCCAAGACCCCTTGAGGGAGTAAAGATTGTAGCTAAGAAGGCAGACATAAACCATCAGGCCCGATGCAATCCTTCACTTTCAACTGTGAAGTCTCTTCTAAAATCTGGTCAACAACCCACGATCTGAGAGGACCAAGCCCACTCCAATCAACATTCCAAAGGTCACAGTCTCTAGTGCCAATCAACCATCGCACATGGGATTGAATGACTAGACTTAACTTGAGAACCCCTTTCCAAAATGGGGACCTGAAGCTCCTCCCTGCTTATTTTAAGTCATTATGTTACTTTCTACACATAAGTTTGTTTGGTAAGCATTATCATAAAAATGGGTTAATTAGTTAATGTTAAGAGCTACTAATTATTAGTTATTTCAATGAGTTTTTCTTTATAACTTTTTGACTTGTTATTTTTCTACTTTTCTTATCCATGGTCCATGTCAAAGGAGCCTCTCTCTCTCCGTCCTTAGCAAAGGAGGCCTCACATGATGGAGTATCCTCAAAGGTGGGGCCCACATGATAGACAATCCACATCAAAGGTAAGTCACACATGATGACCCTATATTAATGTGGACTCACAAATGGATGGTCCACATATAAGGTCGACCCCTAATGATAAATAGCACGCATCCAAAGTGGACCGGTATAAAAGGCAACCCACTTTAAAGGTGGGGCCTACATGATGGACAGTCCACATCAAAGGTGGGCTTTGCATGATGGGTAGTGGACAATTGAAGTGGGGCCCACATGATGGATGGACCACATCGAGGTGGGCCCTAAATGATGGATAATCCATGTTCAAGGTTGGACTTTAATGATGAATGGCCTACATCCAAGGCAAGTCTTGCATGGTGGATGACCCACATTGAAGGTAGGCTCACATAATGGACAATTCACATTGAAGGCGGGTCCAACATGATGGACAGTCCACATCAAAGGTTGCCTTCACATGATGCATGACCCACATGAAGGTGGGCCCACATGATGTACAGTCCACATTGAAGGTCGACCTTAATGACAAGTAGACCACATCCAAGCCGGCCTCACATGATGAACAACCCACATCAAGGTGGGGCCCACATGATGGACGGTCCACATCAAAGGTGGGCTCCACATGATCCCATGGTGGATGTTGAAGATGGGTCCCACATGATGGACAATAATGTTGATGCTGGCCCCACAGATGGACGATGCACATCAAAGGTCAACCCCTAATGGTGAATGTCTCACATCCAAGGTATGCCTTGCATGATGGATGACCCACATCAAAGGTATGGCCCACACAATAAATAGTCCACATCAAAGGTTAACCCCACATGATGAATAGTGAATATCTGGTGTAGGGGAAGAACCCCATGATCTAGGAGGAGGGTCTTGCATATTCTTGAAGAAAAAGGATCGAAAAAGATCCAGAAAAAAATTGTAGAAAAATCAGAAAACCAAATTTCTAACGGTTCCCGACAAATTCGGGCCGTCGTAAATGGATTTTTCGATGATTTTCTCAACACTTTTGAGTCGTCAGCAACGTCGGGCGCCCGACCAGACTTCATCAGGGCACCCGAACTTCAGGATTCCCGACGGTTTCCCGATGCTTTTGAACCATTGTAAATGTTAGGCGCCTGACCACATTTCACCGAGCGCCCGAAATTCGCCAGATTTTGAGGATTACTCGCTGGACTGTTTTTTATTTCAGAGGGTGCCTGACCAACCTTCACTAAGCGCCCGACCAACCTTCACTGGGTGCCCGACCATGCGCAAACAGATGCGCGAAGTTTTAGATTTCTTTCCGATTTTTGGTGATTCTTTCCTAATTTGTTTAGGATTCTTTTTAATACGTTTTAGGATTTCTAGGATTTGTTCTTCTCTATTTAAGGGTGCTTAAACTCGTTTTTATGTAATTTTCCTTTGACTAATAAAATTATTGAGTTGTTTACTCTTTTGCTGGTGGATTCGAGTGCTCCTTCGTGGATTCGAAGAAAATCGGTCTAGGATTCCCAATAGCTCCGTGGATTCGAAGTAGTTATACATGAGGAGAGACGGCGTTCGATCCCACACCCTGTCTACGCTGCGTCACAGTAGAAACCAAGATAAGCTACTTAAGGCATAAGTAGCTTATCTAAAGTAACTTATCATCCAAACAATACCCCATAAAATTCCAATGAGTTAGTCAAGACAGGCTTATGCAAGTCCAGATGAAGGGAGTTTTCAGGATGAGGTGTTGAATAGATATAATCTACATGGCTTATTCAAGACAATCTGTTGTTGGCCCCTTAACTTACATAAATCCTGCAGTAGTAATATATAGTGATCATAGGGGCCTGTTTGGTACGTGGGCTTGGAAGGGATTAAGTGGGATGAAATTGCATTTAGTTCCATGCAAATTCCATGAGACATTTGGAGACAAGGGAAGGAATAGGATTAGGTGGAATGAAATTGCATTTGGTCTCATGGGGTTTTTGGTAGATTTTGAAATCCACTCAATCTGCGGCCCTACATTGATGCATGCGTATTATCCATGCAGTCCATCCATATGCATCCTTTACACTTGATATTTAAGTTGTATATGTGTGCAAGCGACCAACATTCAATTATGAATATGGTCCATTGATTACAAATCCACCACCACCAAACAGGGTTTTGCTTGAGGAAGAATCTGATCCAAACATGAGGATTGGATGGTCAAAATTCCATGGTATTTCCGGATATGCAATCATTGTGCAATAATGGCGTCTTAAATAATCTAAGTGGTACTCTCTTAGAATAGTTATGTTATTCCTTGTTTGTTAAACATATCAAGGAAGTACCAAACATGTGGAGAATTTAATAAGGCTGGTAAATCATGGATCATTCATGGCTCATGTGCACACGGACATATGATGTGTTAGGCACTTGCATATTGATGATGACACAACACATAGGGGTGCTTAAACATGGATGGTCATGCATGCTAAACATTTGGTAGATGTGACTCATGTGTGCGGATATGATGTCGACAAGCAAGCATGTGGTTTGGTGATCTATATAATTTAATGGTGGTAACAATTTGATTTTGGATCAATTAGTATTTTACTTCTAGCCATTCATTTGATGGTCGGGGTTGCTTCGTGCAAATTTGGATGGTCGGGATAGTAAACTATCACCAAAGTTTGGTGTATAAAATAATAAATAAATCAAACCTTTAAGGTAGGTGAATGATTCAAGCGGCAGATTGCCTGATGCAATAGGAAGTTAGGTGTGGCCGATGGTGATGTTTGTGAGAAGTTTGATGGGGTGTTCCTCCTTAGGAGTGAGGAGAGATGTGCAGTTCGGGAGTTATTGGGAGACCAATCATGCTGGGTCGGACGGTCGAAATTGATCACCTGGATTGGTCAATTGCTCGCTAGACTGTTTTGGACAGTGTCAGGCGACCGAATGATTAGAGTTTGGGCGACCGAAACTCATCGGCTTTCCTCCGAGACTCTCTAGACATATTTCGCTATGTTCAAGCGACCAAACTTACGGGTCGGTCGGTCGACGGCCGCACGACTGTTTTATGCAATTTTGCTTGTTTTTAATCTCGACTTAAGTGCTATATAAGCATTATTATAGTGAGATTAGGATTAACACACACGTCCTAGAGACATAAAGAGAGAAAAAGAAGAGCTTGAGAAGAGAGAATTGAAGATTAAAGAAAGAAAAAGAAAAAGTTTGGGTTTGTGAAGTGCATCCACGTTGCCGGTTTCAGTTAATACCATTTTCAAGGTCCTCATCAGTGAGATTTTTATATTTATCATTCTCTTTTATTGTAATCCGCCCCAGAGGTGATGATAGTGGATTCAAGCGTGTTATAAGCTCACGATCGCTTGTTGGTTGGACGAGATCATCCCGTAATTTTTTGATCTATTGTTAGAGGGTTTTCCATGTGAAAAGTCTTTTGTGTTGTGTATGATGATTGTTTGTTAATCAGATATTTCATAATTTAGTTGGTTAGAATTATGAGATCCCTTGGTTCGTGCATCCTTCCCCAACAAAATTTACTTTGTTCATCCAATATGGCAATTCATGTTAGGATCCTTGTAAAAAATGAGGCAGATTCAAGTAGACTACAAAAGAAAAAAGTGGAGAGGAAAATAACCACGGTTGAAACCTTCCAAAAATGCATGATATATATATGCCATCCAAACTGTGTTCGGAAGGTCATTCCACTCAAAAACCTAAAATATTAATGAATATTCTACAGCCCGCAAATGTTTCAAGGGTGGATTCAATTCCCTTTTTTTTTCCTATCGTGTGGCCTACTTGAGTTTTGGATCTGCCAAACATCATGGTGGGGACCACATAGCTTACAAACATCATGGTGGGCTTTCTTACAAACATCATGGTGGCACCACCTAGCTTTGGACAGCAAGGAATTGAGTGGCAGGCAACCAGAGGATCCGGATTCCATGGTCGGCACCAACAGAGGATTTCCTGTTTGGCAGCCAACAGAGGATCCGGATTCCATGGTCGGCACCACCTAGCTTTGGACAGCAGGAATTGAGTGGCAGGAAATCCGCAATTAAAATCTCGTGATGCTGGATGTGAAGGATATTTTCCACGGACACAGATTATTCCAGGTCTGGTAAGGTGGCCCATCTGTCCGGACATGGATTGCATAATGACACTGCCGGTAGCTACTGGACGATGCTCTATAAGCTCCAAAATGATGTATTTGTTATATCCACGCCGTCCATCCATTTTGGATCATTATTTTAGACCATGAGCATAAAAATGAGACAGATTCATATCTCAGGTGGACCACACTACAGAAAAACAATGGTGATTGAACACTCACCATTAAAAACTTCCTAAGGTCCACTATAATGTTTATTTGCCATCCAACTTGTTGATTGAGCACTGTAATGTTTATTTATCATCCAACTTTCGTAGGCTCGGATATGTTTTTAATGGTGGGCGTTCAATCACCACTGTTTCCCAATGAAGCCCACTCGGTACTGGGAGTGGATTAGATGTTACCTGGGTAAGACCTTAGTGGGTGTGACCCTTACTATGGGGCCCACCTTGATGATGTATTGTATATCCATGCTGTCCATCCATTTCTTCAGCTCATTTTAAGATGTGGCCCTAAAAATTAAGAAGATCAAAATCTCAGTTGGACCACACCATAGGAAACAGTGGTGTTTGAGTGCCTCACCATTAAAAATTCCAAAGGGCCCACCATAAGGTTTTCGTAATGTTTATTTGCCATCCAACCTGATGATAATATTAAGTGGGTCACCCTATTTCTACCGTAGGGACAAAAGATCAGCCCGGTTCATGGTTATGGTGGGCCATTCAATAAGAGGGATGCCGTCTAAGGTAAACGGATAGGAGGAGAGAAACCCTGTTTTTTTTTTTTTTTTTTCCAGAGATTAGTGTGGTGATTATATATAATCCACTCCAACCATTACATAATACACTAAAATTTAGTGCCAGGTTCCAAAATTAATAAATCCCATATGTGATTCAGGTGGGCCACACCATGAGAAACAATTTCGAGGATGAGTGTTACTATGTACACTGTTTCTAATTGTGTGTTCCACCCAAATGGCCAGTTTTTCAGCCCAAAGCCTAAAATTAGGTCACTCTCCTTATGGTTGGAGTGGATGCTTAAAATACATGATGCAAAGGCTCAACCATGCTAAACCACCAATTACATATACACCGTGAGCCAAGGCCATTCACCACTCACCACATCCTATCCGACCAGCTAATGATCTATCCTGCTGCAACACAGACTGATGTGATGTATCTGGGAACTAAGTATATATATTGTGCCGATCACTGCCAGATCTCAGTATTATATTGTGCCGATCATCTAGACATCTCATATGCATATGCATCTCAGTATTGATTGTTCTTGTTATAATGGCATAATATTCATTGCAAGAAGCATACCAAACTTTTAGTGGATTGAATATAGGTCACATCCTAATAAGATGGCCAATCACAATGTCTATGTATTTACATCAGTGTGGATGTGTCACAATGTCTCTGTGTACGAAGAAAAATGTGACGCAGGGAGGACGTGGTAGGGCGATCACCGTCTCCCTAACCGATTGTTTCTCGAATCCACGAGAAGAAATAAAAGATAAAAGAGGAAATTAATTCCGAATAATTGTTGTTTGATAATTGAATGAATAATAACGAAATTACAATGCATATAAATAGGAAACTAAACCCTAGGTAAAGTATCAGAATCCAACTCCAACTTAAACTCCTAGAAAACGCAACTTACTATAAATAGTAAACTTACTATTTATAGAAGTCGTTCAATCCTACTAGAACTCTTGGTTTTCGGCCAAAAATAGAAAGTTTTCAAACGGCCTCAACCACGTTGTTCTACTAAATATTCTAAGCCCTTTTCATGTTGGGCACTAACTCTAAAACCATACGGATGCAAAGTTATGATCGAATTAAAACTTACTATAAATAGTAAAACTGAAAATAAACTAGCCTAATGACTGTCGATACGGTCGATTCTCGCGATTCCGGCTTGGGCAACCCAGCATAGCGGGGTTGGTTGGCTAAAGTAGCTCGAGCTACCCTAAATTGATATATTATATGTCCCGTAACTCATTCCGGATTGTGAGATATGATCGATTTACGGTCCTGACGGTCCGGATCACTTTTGACCCCGACCGGTCTTCTTTTGCTCCATCTGGGCCATGAAATAATCAGCGACCCATTCTACATCAGTCTCCTCCACTTCGAAAGAACTCGACCCCGAGTTCTCGTCCTGCTTTGGTTCATGATATTCGTACAGATCTGCCACGTTGAAAGTCTTTGAAATCTCCATGTCATCCGGAAGATCAACAACGTAGGCATTGTCATTGATCTTGCGAATGATCGGTACCGGTCCAATCTTCTTGTGTTTCAACTTGTTGTAGGTACCGGTAGGAAATCGCTCTTTACGTAGGTGGACCATCTCCTGATCACCTATTTCGAACACTTTGGCGCGTCGATGCTTGTCGGCCGCTTCTTTGTACTTCTCGTTCGAAGCCTGCAATTTGTTGCGTACGTCTGCGTGTATGTCCATGATTCGGTCTGCCATATGTTTAGCTGTAACGCTCATGCCCGGAAGCTTGGGCAGGGGAACCAAATCAAGTGTGTGACGAGGCACGCACCCATAAACAATCTGGAACGGAGACTTTCCTGTCGATCGGTTTACCATGTTGTTGAACGCAAACTCTGCTTGAGCCAGGGCCATGTCCCACTGCTTCGGTTTGTCACCTGAAAGGCAACGGATGAGATTCCCCAATGTGCGGTTGACGACCTCAGTCTGCCCATCTGTTTGTGGATGATAAGCACTACTGAAGTGAAGTCGTGTTCCGAACCGATTCCACAAGGCTCTCCAAAAGTGGCTAACGAACTTTGTGTCCCGGTCTGAAGTGATCATCTTAAGAATTCCATGTAGTCGCACAACCTCTTTGAAGAAAAGGTTCGCAACGTGTATCGCATCAAAGGTCTTCTTGCATGGAATGAAATGTGCCATCTTGGAGAATCGGTCTACCACCACAAACACTGAGTCCATGCCGCGTTGTGTTCGTGGGAGCCCTAATATAAAATCCATAGATAAATCCTCCGAAGGGGCATCTGGCAAGGGTAATGGCGTGTAAAGACTTGTATTTTGAGATTGTCCCTTAGCGGTTTGACAAATATGACATCGTTGTACCGCCCTGCCAACATCACGAGCAAGTTGCGGCCAGTAATACCGCTCTTCCACCATCGCTCGAGTCTTATCTCGTCCTAGATGACCGCCGAGGCCACCGCCATGCAGCTCGATAATAATTTTGTCCCGTAACGAACTCTGCGGGATGCAAAGTCGATTTCCTTTGAGGAGGAAACCATCTTGAATTAGAAGGTCACTCGGGTGCCCCTCTTGGCACTTTTTCCATGCATCTGCAAAATCCTCGTCCTTGGCATAAAGTTCCTTGAGACAATCGAATCCGATCACCTCACTGTTCACTGTAATAAGAAGGGATGCACGTCGGCTTAGTGCATCTGCCACCTCTGATTTGTGTTTCAGAACGAACGTGAATTCCTGTAAAAATGAAATCCATCTAGCATGCATACGATTCACATTAGCCTGAGTATTGATAAATTTTAAGGCTTGATGATCAGTGTACAGTATAAATTCCCTTTGAATAAGATAATGGCGCCAATGACGCAGTGCCTGAACCACTGCATATAATTCAAGTTTATAGGTCGACCACTTTTGTCGTGCGTCGCTGAGTTTCTCACTGTAAAAGGCAACCGACCTGCCCTCCTGAGAAAGGACTCCCCCAATGCCGACAATAGATGCGTCGCATTCTACCTCAAATAGCTTATCGAAATTAGGGAGTACCAGGACCGGGGTAGTGGACAACCGATGTTTAATTTCTGCAAAGCTCTTCTCAGCCCCTTCGGTCCATTAAAACGGACCCTTCTTCATACAGTCGGTAATCGGCGCGACGATACTGCTGAAGTTCCGCACAAATCGATGATAGAAGGTCGCCAACCCATGAAAACTTCGATGATAGAAGGTCGCCAACCCAATCCTGAATAGCTCGTACTTTTTCTTCGTCCACTCGGACCGTGGACGACACGATGAACCCCAGAAACAATAATTGATCAGTTAAGAAGCTACACCTTTTCAGATTTAAGTATAGCTTGTTGTCGGCCAATACTTGTAGCACTTTTCTGATGTGGGTCATGTGCTCCGTTTCATCCTGACTGTATATTAGAATGTCGTCAAAGTAAACGACCACGAAACGGCCAATGAACGGCTTCAACACTTGGTTCATTAAACGCATGAAGGTGTTTGGTGCGTTGGTCAAACCGAAGGGCATAACCAGCCACTCATATAGCCCTTCCTTGGTCTTGAAAGTCGTTTTCCACTCGTCACCTGGCCTAATACGGATTTGATGGTATCCACTCCGTAAGTCCAGTTTCGAGAACACCTTGGAGCCCTCGAGCATGTCCAGCATGTCATCCAACCGCGGTATTGGAAATCGATATTTAACTGTTATTTTATTGATCGCGCGGCTATCGATGCACATACGCCATGTTCCGTCCTTCTTTGGAGTAAGGAGTGCCGGAACGGCACACGGGCTCATGCTCTCTTTAATAAGACCCTTACGGATCAGTTCCTCCACCTGTCCCTGTAGAATTTCACACTCTTTCGGACTCATCCGATAGTGCGGTCAGTTGGGTAGACTGGACCCTGGGATAAGGTCGATGTGATGTTGTATGTCTCGCATGGGAGGCAACTCATCAGGTAACTCTCCAGGCCAAGTACTTCGAAATTCTTCTAGCAGTGGTTTAAGGCGTTGAGGAATATTAGAGGATCCTGGCTCCTCGCCTTTTACCATAATGGCATAAATCTCGCCCGTTTCCTTTGATTCCTTAACAAACTCGTGAATGGTAAGGAGAGAGTTCCCCTCCACTTGAGAAGCTTCAAGGTGTTTGTCTGGTGTCATAGGGGCCAAAACAATTTTCCGACCATCTTTGGTGAACATGTATATGTTTTCCCGTCCACTGTGGGTCACATCTCGATACGATTGCCATGGCCGCCCAAGTAACATGTGGCAGGCTTCCATGTCAACCACATGACAGAGGACCTCGTCCTTATAGCTTTTACCAATGGAAAACGAGATAATGCATTGATAAGTTACCTTAGTTTCGTTCACCTTCTTAATCTAACCAATAGAGTAAGGGGTAGGGTGCTTCGTCATAGGCAGATGTAACTTATCCACCATAATTCTCGAGACAATATTTTCGCTACTCCCACTGTCTATGATCACGTCACAGATTTTGCCCTGCACGGTGCACTTTGTGCAAAAAATATTATGTCGTTGTGGGTACACTTCCTTCCTGGGAGCGTAAAGTAGTCGTCTTACTACTAGCGATTCCCCGATCTTCAGCCAATCGACCTCTTCTGTGTCCCCCTCTTCGGCCTGTTCCAATTCAAGGGTTGTCTTCTGTTGACTCGCCTTCCACGCCCCCTTCATTCGTAGTTAAGTGTGCTGCAGGGCGTTGAGGGCAAGCGTTCGACCAGTGACCTGGTTGGCCACAACGGAGACAATGGTCTGGTCTTGGCCAACCATATGGGTTGGGGATCCTGCTGGAACCCGCTGTAGTGGGAGCTGTACGTTGAGGTCTTGAGGAACCCCTTCTCCAGTCCCGGTTCGTGACTGTAGGAGGTTGAGGACGCCCTCCTATAGGCTCCTTGCCTTTGGCCAACGTTGTATCTTGAGTGGGTCCGGTGTTGGGATTTCGTGTTGCTGGATAGGGTTGAGCAGGGGGCCGTGACAACTGTGTTTCTGCTCGAGTGGCCAATTGGTTGGCCTCACTCAACGTCCAGACTGGATGCATCTGGACTCGATCCTGGATTGCAAATCGCAACCCACCAATGAATCGTGATACTTGTTGTGCCTCTGATTCCGATAAATTATTCCATGTAGCCAATCGTTGGAATTCTTCAAGATATTCGGAAACGGTTCGATTTCCCTAACGACAATTTTGATATTGTTGGAACAAAATTTGTTCATAGTCGCTAGGGAGGAATCGAACTCTCAGAAGCTGTCTCATCCGAGGCCAGGTTCTGATGGGTGTCTTATTCTGACGGGTGCGGAAAACCTGTAGGTTTTCCCACCATGCTGAAGCACCGGATTTAAATTTATAAGTAATTAGTTTTACCTTCTTGTCGTCCGGCACTTCCATATAGTCGAAGTATCGCTCGACCTCTGCCAGCCAGTCGAGGAACTCCTCTATTCGAAGTAGGCCATTAAAGCTGGGAAGATCAGCTTTGCCCCGATAGTCTCGTTCTGCTCGTTCCACACGCTCATTCCCTAGCGCAGGTCGTCGTACCAAAATGTCTTCGACCTCGTCATCGCTCGGTTCTGATTCGTCTGGTGTAGCCCTACGATTATCCACCTGGGATGCTCTACGGATAACATGATTGTCCCGTATAGCAACGGTTGGTGGTTGTTGGTCGCCTTGGGCTCGAAGCGGAGCTAGCGATGCTGCAATGTGGTCGAGGGTCGCCTGTATACCTTGCAGGATCAACCGGTTCTCCCGTTGCGCTGCTTCGAAAGCTGTCGCAGTTAGATAGTCCCTTAGAGCACCGTCCTTAGGATGAGGATCCATCCCTTCATTAGATGTCATCGTCCTGAGGAAGAAACCTCTCTCTGATACTAATGACGCAGGGAGGACGTGGTAAGGCGATCACCGTCTCCCTAACCGATTGTTTCTCGAATCCACGAGAAGAAATAAAAGATAAAAGAGGAAATTAATTCCGAATAATTGTTGTTTGATAATTGAATGAATAATAACGAAATTACAATGCATATAAATAGGAAACTAAACCCTAGGTAAAGTATCAGAATCCAACTCCAACTTAAACTCCTAGAAAACGCAACTTACTATAAATAGTAAACTTACTATTTATAGAAGTCGTTCAATCCTACTAGAACTCTTGGTTTTCGGCCAAAAATAGAAAGTTTTCAAGCGGCCTCAACCACGTTGTTCTACTAAATATTCTAAGCCCTTTTCATGTTGGGCACTAACTCTAAAACCATACGGATGCAAAGTTATGATCGAATTAAAACTTACTATAAATAGTAAAACTGAAAATAAACTAGCCTAATGACTGTCGATACGGTCGATTCTCGCGATTCCGGCTTAGGCAACCCAGCATAGCAGGGTTGGTTGGATAAAGTAGCTCGAGCTACCCCAAATTGATATATTATACGTCCCGTAACTCATTCCGGATTGTGAGATACGACCGATTTACGGTCCTGACGGTCCAGATCACTTTTGACCCCGACCGGTCTTCTTTTGCTCCAACTGGGCCATGAAATAATCAGCGACCCGTTCTACATCAATATGTGTATTAAGATTAGAATAGCAGCACAAAGTCTAATAGAAAGTGTCTACCCAGCCTCACCCAGCCCCCATATGCCATTTAGTCATGTCCATACAAGGAAACTCACACGAAGACTTCAATGAATGATGTAGACGGTCCACGTCCACGTTCATGAGCAAGAAATGAAGGATCCCCTACCATTCCTGATTAGACCGCTTTAGTTTTCTTCGTTAGTCTGTAAGAAAAACTTTCACCAGACTCCTGTGTGTATTTCACATCGTCTAAGCAGAGGTGCAGACTCATCATGCTCACCTATCGCCCTTAGGACAGCTATCAATCCATACCGTTAAAATTGTGTGTCCCATTGCAGGTGGAGCATATATTTAAGATTACAATGATCAAGCGCTCCTAACAATAGTGGCTAATAAATGGATGGTTTAAGTAAAACAAGAGTGATCCAAATTCGAAGGAAAGAAACAGGTGGTTAATAACATCCTATCAGTGCAATCAAACACGTGCGCCCTGGAACTAGCATAAGGGATGGTTTCAAAGCTCTGTGGGCCCCACCATGATGTATTTATTTTATCCACGACGTCCATCCATTTTTCCATCTGAGTTTAAGGCATGAATCCAAAAATAAGACAGATCCAAATCTCAGG
Source organism: Liriodendron chinense (assembly GCA_003013855.2). Lineage (NCBI taxonomy): Eukaryota > Viridiplantae > Streptophyta > Magnoliopsida > Magnoliales > Magnoliaceae > Liriodendron > Liriodendron chinense. The sequence continues at coordinate 74,388 of PVNU02001639.1, read as the reverse complement.
TGGACCACACCACAGGAAAACAGTGGGGATTGATGCTTACCGTTGAAAGATTTTTAAGGGCCACAGAGGTTTGCTAGCAAGCTGATATTTGTTTTTTTTTTTCCATTCATCTAGGTCTATTACCTTATCAACAGGTTGGATGGAAAATAAACATTACAGTGGGCCCTGGAAAGATTTTAATAGTGGACATTCAATCCCCACTGGTTTCCTGTGGTGTGATCCACCTGAGATTTAGATTTGTCTTATTTTGGGCCAGTACCTTAAATTCAGATGGAAAAATGGATAGGACGGCGTGGATAAAACACATACATCATGATCAGGCCCGCAAAGCTTTGAAACCATTCCTTATGCTAGTCCCGCACTCCATACACAGTTCAGTAACTAGGACGGTCTGGATTACCATGCAACCATGCCATGTATACTGTTGACGACGCACCAGATGTTGATCAGGACCAACTTGTACGATTGAAGATCAGTAACCACTAATTTTCACACGGTGGAAACCAACGTAAATCCAGTGTAAAGATTCGGTCTCTGCTTATGTCTTCCATGCAACCGTAGATTCTACGTATCCTTGCATAAGACCGTTGATCTGATCATCCCCATTGTGGATGGAGATTGAAAATCTTCTAGATTGGAAGATGCTCGCCATTCCATCAATGGCCTACAAAGAGACATGTCCACATTCATAGTTGAATAAGTCAATACTGAAGGGTTGGGATATTCCAACTCTAAAAGTTTTCCGTCCATTGTCCATTCGCGTGGTGAATCGTCATTCTGGCTAGATTTTTGCCGGACGGTCCATTCATAGTTGGGAGCAACAGACCAAGGGTCTTGATCACCGACCTAGGGCCACTTGTAAAAATTGAAAAACCTTTTTAAGTATTTCGTATGTCACGCTTATATGCTATGGGACCCCAACGGATTTGGATCTAAGTTGTATTAGATCAGATCCAGGGCGAAAACAAGAGGCGGATTTCCTGTAAACCATTTAAGCCGATTCTGTGTAGAGCCCACTGCGATCGATGTCCGTGTGAATCCACTCCATCTATCAGTTTCGCTGGCACATATTAGGACCTAAGCCTGTAAATGAGGTATATCCAAATCTCAGGTGGACCACGCCACAGTGGTGGTTGAAAGCCAACCATTAAAAATTTCCTAGGGCCTACAATAATAATTATTTTCCATCCACCTTGTTGATAAGGTCACATAGACATGGATGAAGGGAAAACGCAAATATCAGCTTGATCATAATTTTTTAATGGTGGGCATTCAATCACCATTTTTTCCCATGGTGTGGTCCACATGGTATTTGCACCTGCTTCATTTCTTGGTGTATCTCTAGTGGGTTACAAACTTAAGGATTACAAACAATTAACTTGTAGACAATTTTTAACGGTCGGTATAGATGGCCAACCTTGGGATTGTTTGGATCATTCTATTTGTGTGGTTTTAATGATATAGTTAATAATTTGATTGTTTTGAAGTATTATCCATATATGAATGATGGAAATATGGATAGTAACACCTTTATTTACTCGTACAACCAACTATGAGAACCTAAAAGGCATTTCAGGTCATCTAAAAGGGCATTTCAGGTCATCTACGTCCAAATTCATTTACAAGGTCATGCCTATTGATTTCAAATTCATTTCACTTTCATGCATTTCCTCCTCAAGAGGTCATTTACGTCCATTTACTCCCAATTCTTTTCATTTACTATGTCCAAACGACCACTAAATCTAAATTGAAATGGTATGTGGGCCCACCGTAATCTTTGTGTAACAGCCACACCATCCACCATCTTTTAAGGCCCACCGTAATCTTTGTGTGACAACCACACCATCCACCATCTTTTAAATTTCCCTTCGGCATTTTATTTCAAATATGTAGTAGATGGGAAGTTTAAGTGGGCCATAACACAGGGAGCAATGCTTTTGGAAGCGCCAATCGTTGAATCCTTCATGGGACCCACTGTTATGTTTATATGTCATCCAACCCCTTCATAAGATGAGTCCCACAAAGATGAAGGGAAAATCATATATATACCAAACAAAACTTTAATGAGCCCAAGAACCTTTTAAATGCATGCATCCTAACTTTTCCCTTGGTGTGATCCACATTGGTTTTCATAGGCCTGATTCTTGGGATTAAGTGCTAATATGATATGGAACAAACGATGGACAAAGTCGATTTCACAAACACATCACCGTGAGCCGCACAGACCTTTGACGGACTCTACTATTTTTTCTGGTGTGAATGCTGGCTACAGTTGCGCGCACGCCTAGTTCCGCTTTTAGCCTTCTTTATCGTCTGTGTTTAACGCTCAGAAAATTCCAGTAGCTTTTCATTGGTACAAGTCAGTTCCAATGACTCCAACGAACAAGATACACGGGATTTCTCTCTAGACACAAATTAATTAGTGCCACCGCCTGTTCTGAGCTCGGGACAGGCTGGGCTTTGAGGGGCAGCTGTGATGTATGGATTTCATCCACACCGTCCATCCATTTTTTTCAAAACATTTTGGATTATGAGTAAAAAAAAAGGAAGATCTAAGATTTAAGACCACACAGTGGAGATTAAATTCCTACCATTGAAAAATTATTCATGACCACATAAGGTTTTGGATCAAGATAATTTGTTTTTCACTTCATTCAGGACCACATAAGGTTTTGGATCAAGATAATTTGTTTTTCACTTCGGTCAGGACCACATAAGATTTTGGATCAAGATAATTTGTTTTTCACTTCATCCATGCGTACATGACCATATCAACAGGTTGGATAGCCAATAAACAACATGATGGGTCTTAGCATATCAACAGGTTGGATAGCGAATAAACAACATGATGGGCCCTAAGACGGTTTCAACGGTGGGCGTTGTTAGAACCTCTGCTTCCTATGGTGTGGTCCACTCGAGCCTTGGATCTACCTTGTTTTTGGGCTAATAATCTAAAATGATATGGAAAAATGGATGGATGGTGTAGATAAAAGCCATACATATCATGGTGGCCCCTTAGAGCCTTTGCCTGTCCCAAGCTCTGAACAACCTGCAGTAGTACCTAACATGCCCCCTTTCTCTCTCCCAAATAGATTGCTAGCTACTCAACACAACTTTTAACGTCCCAAAAATGAGGTACATCCAAAGTTCAAGTGGATCATACCACAAAAAGCAGGTGGGGATTGAACAAACTATCATTAAAACTTTCCCCGGGCCAACCATGAGGCTTATTTTCCATCTGACCTGTTTATAAGATTGCACATATATAGATGAAGTTAAAATACAAATATTTGCTTAATCAGGGCCTTCTGTGGCCCTGAGAAGTTTTCAATGGTAGCATCAATTCCTTCTATTTTCAATGGTGTGGTCTAACCATATCCTAGAATGATCCGAAAAAAAAAAAATGAACAATGTGGATCTAAGAAACCAAGGCCGAAAGTCGAGCGGATTGGGCCGGGTTGGTGCTCAACCCTAACTCAACCAAAGGTTCCTATACCTCGACCCTAACCCCACCCAACCCAACCTTGGGTTAGGAATTCTCAACCCAAGCCCGACCCAAGTGGGCTCGGTCAGGTTGATCGGGTTGGTAAGGTTGATACATGCTAATATTTTCGTTATTATCTTAGTTTATTATGTTTCAATACACATCTTATTTTTTTTGTACCTATGGCTTAATTAATTATATATATAGTTATTTATTATATAGAATTTTATTTTTTTCTAAACAAATAAACTAAAATATAGGATAACTACTCTTATAACATTAAGCATTTCAAATTCAAACATATCAAATTTCAAATATTATAAGTTTACTTAACTAAAGTATAACAAAATTATAAGTAACTTGTATATAGATCGGGTTTGGGTTGGGTCGGGTCGGGCAACTCGAGACCTCAACCCAAGCCCAACCCAAACTTCATCGGGTAGGAGTTTCCATAGCCCAAGCTTGAGATCGGGTTCGATACTTCCTGCCCAAGCCCAACCCAATGTCGGGTCGGTCACGGGTCGGTCGGGTTGAACCCACCCGACTTTCAGCCCTATAAGAAACACATCATCGTGGGGCATATATAAATTTCACGAGTCAAGAAATGTGTTGCTTGTTGTGTGGTGGAGGGGAGCCAATTACGTTTGACTCTGGCCTCAGCCAAGACAGTGTAATGCATACCGTGGGCCCACCTTGATTTGTGTATTCTATATCCACTCTGTCCATTTTTTCAGACCATTTTACAGCATGAACTTAAAAATTAAGAAGCTCCAATTATCAAGTGGACCATTCTCCATGAAATGGTGGTAATTGAACACCCTACCATTAAAAACTTCTTAGGGCACACCTTAATATTTACTTAGTTTTTATTTTCCATCAAATCTGTTAATAAGTTCACGTAAGCCTGGATGAAGGGAAAAAACAAATATCAGCTGGATCCAAAAGTTTTGTGGCCCATTAATGATCAATTACCACTGTTTCCTATGGTATGGTCCACCTGAGAGTTGGATCTGCTTCATTTGTTTGGATAATCACCTAAAATGATCTGAAAAACCAGATGGACAAGGTGGATAAGAATACATACATTAAGGTGGCACCACAGTAAAGGCTGCACAGTCCTCCGTTAGGCCAGGTCTCACCTAATCCGCTACCATGGTGTAGCACACATTTCACGTCGGGAGAAGAAAACCAAAAGTATTCACATGTTGAACTTTTGTGGGGCCCATCAACACTTATGTAACAAATCCACACCGTTCATCCATTTTTTCATACTATTTTAGGGAATGAGACAAAAAATGAGGCAGATCAAAGATTCAATTGCGCAACACTACAGAAACAGTGGGATTTGGACACCTACTCTTGAAAACTTGTTGCATCCACAAAAGGCTCTGATCAAAGCTGATATTTGTGTTTTCCGTTTATCCATGCCAGTGTGACCTTATGAAGAGATCAGATGGCAAATAAACCTTATAGTGGACCCTAGGAAGGCTGTTCCATCCCCACTGCTTTCTGTGGTGAACAATGTGGATCTCAAACATAAATCATTAAGAGAAGTTCCATGCGATTAAATGCCGCGTTGTGTAGCACGCCATTATTTGGCAGGGGGCAATCGGCATCCATGGAAAATGACACAGATTATTCAAAGTCTAGTACGGTGGGCCCCACAAAGCCCACTTGGTCCTGGCAGGGCAGAGAATCCACGTGCACTTTTCATAGACGCAGATTATTCATAGTTCCTGCGAGGGAGAGAGGATTGCTGTGACCCTGGGCACAGAGATATCTCCTTGCCCAGGGCTGTGTGGGGCCACAGATATGCCTGTGACAAATCCACTCTGTACATCTGTTTTGAAAGGCCACAAGAAGACACGATTTTAAAAATCAGTTAGATCCAAAACTCATGTGGGCTACTGAACAGTGGGGTTTGAATGCTCAGTGGTGATAGAAGTTTTGTATCAGGATGATATTTGTTCCTACAGTTTATATGAGTTGTAATAATTCTATGAACGGTTTGGATGGCATAACAACATCATGGCCAGCTCCAGGAAGGTTTCAACAGTTGAAGTTGTTGTTCCCACTATTTTGTTGGCGTAGCCTACTTAAGTTTTGAATTTTCATGATTTTTACAATACTATTCTATTATGGTCTTTCAAAACGGATAGATGGAGTGGATTTATCACAGACATCTGTGTGGACCCCACAGAGCCCTGCCAGGACCGAGTCAGTCCTGGCAGCGGTTCCGTACACGCCTCTTAAGAAATCTGCAGCAATGTCATACAGCGTTTTCCACGCCGTTGAACACGAGCCTGCGCCTGGATTCCCAGCCATACAATCATAAGGGCAGATTTCAAAGGGGATGTATTAAAAAAACAGCATGGTCAAAATAACCGGTGACAAAACGACGAAAATGCCATTTTCATTTTTCACTCTAAGAAGGAACGCGCACTATTGGATTGAACGTGCGGGGGACACATCACTTTGTGATCTGGGATGCTCATCTCGTAGGGCTTACTGCAGATGGGAGGTTGACCCGGCCCATAGCTAGGATGATCCTGATCACCCGATTGGGCCTAACATTTCATTTTGTTAAATGTAGACCACTGATGTAAGTCGTAAGCCACCAGTTGGATGAATGGAGAAATCTGACATGCGAATCATGAAATGATTGCTCATGGGAAATTATCTTGTAAAATCATATGATAAATATATCATTCATTTTTATTTTTTTTTTCTATTTTCATTCCATGGTATTGCTGAAGAATACATGTTGTGCCGAGGAATACATGATGCGGATTTATCAAAGCGTAGAGGGAAGGAAGGATATGAAGAGTAGAAAATTGACTAGTCGACAGTCTCAGGCCATCGATCACATGATCTCTATGACCGGTCGAATTAGCCCAACAACCGGTCTCATTTAGGCTGAAATATGGCCTTACTCACTGGACAGTCTCGGACCCTAAGTGACTGATTGTAAATGGCCTGCGACCGGTCGTAAATTCCCTCAAAAGGACCCCTACACACAGGACTGTTTTGGACCCCAAGAGACCGATCGCCAGGAACCTACGGCCGGTCGCAGCTTAACAGCGACCGATCTCCCATCCCTTGCAACCGATCGCCAAATTGTGCAGATTTGCCGGAAAGTTGCCATTTAATTTGAATATTTTGTTTCTGTTTTCATTTAAGACTCTTTCTAACCTCGTAATTAGGATTTTTTAGGTGTGCTTTTACCTATTTAAACTTGTTAAATTTTGTTATTATGGATATTCATTATTATCTTCTTCAATAGAACTTTGAGTTTTACTCTGTTTTACTTGTAGATTTGAGTATTCTCTTGTGGATTCAAGGAAGTCCGGTTGAGGATTCCTGGAAGCTCAGTGGATTCAGAGTAGTTATCCTATAAGAGAGACGGAGATTGATCTCACCATGTCTACACCTGCACCAAGTTGGTATCAGAGCGAAGAAAAATCCTCGAGAAGATGGCTTCTAGCGACGACAACGACGAAAATCCTCTGGACGGTGATTCAGGGATCCAATATTTGGTGGAGAAGATTAAAGCCCTCTAGTGTTCGAATCAATTGTCCCTGCAAGGGCTGTAGGCGACTCTTGATTGTGTTACGACATCATTGGCCCCGCCCCAAGCCCAAGGCGACGCGCAGCCTCTAGTGATTGTTGTACAGACCAATCCTATCTTCTGTTAAGCACATCCTCTGGCCAATTGCAGGGCTACCCCCGACGATTCAGATCTCAGTGACGAGGATATCGAAGGTGTCATAACGTGATAACCCGCACAAGGAGTTAAATGTGTGGATTGTACCAACAGAGACTTCCATGCTAATGGTGATCTTCCTAATTGTAATGACTTAGTCAATATTAAAGATTTTCTTGATTGGTTAGTGGAAGTTGAGGGGTATTTTGATTACATGAGTGTTCCAAATAATAAATAGGTTAAGCTTATTGTGTACAAATTGAAGTTTGGCGCCTCCGCGTGGTGGGTGTAGTTAAAATTCACCTGCACCCATCAGAATAAATTGCCCATTCAATCATAGCCCTGAATGAAGCGATTGCTGCAATCCAGGTTTTTACCCCACAATTATGATAAGGTATTGTTGCAAGGGAGTCAATCTGTTGCAGAATATCAGGTCTAGTTTATCTTTTGACGACACAAAATGGGTTATCAGAGACAGATTTTCAAAAGGCCGCGAGATTCATTGGTGGCTTGCGACCCACAATCCAGGATCAAGTTCAGCTACTTCCGATCTCGATTGTGGATGAAGTGGCTTAGCTAGCCACTTGCATAGAGACCCAACTTGTTAGGGTCCCTGTGCGGTCCTACCCTTTCACCCATGTCTCTATGACGGGGTGTGTTCGAGATGTACATCCATATCTAAAGGAAAAGAGCTTGTTGGCATACGTACTCAGCCCCCCCAACGATCGCGAACCAAGATACGAGGAGCGGTCCAGCCTGGCCTTAACGTAGAACACCTACTACAGCAGGCCCGAGTCGAGCTCCCAACCAATATACTCGGCCAAGACCAGACAATTGTTTCCGTTGTGGCCAACCGGGCCACTTGTCTAACACATGCCCTCAACGCCCCACTGCCAATATGGACACTAATAATGGGGGAGCTGAAGATGAACTAGCGGAAGGAGATCTCAAAAATGAAGAATTTGAATATATAGTCCTTTCAAGGGGAGGCGGATGGAATAGAATGGTTGGTTGAGGACTATGGTGAGTCCCTAGTCGTAAGGCATCTATGCTACACTCATAGGGGGAGGTGCATCCTCAGCACCCCAACATCTTCCGAACACGTTGCATCATGAACAAGAAGTTTTGTAGCGTCATCATTGATAGTGGGAGCAGCGAAAACATTGTGTCCAAGGTTATGGTGGACAAGCTTCGATTGCCAACGACAAAGCATCTAGCCCCGTACTTCATCTGTTGGATCAAGAAGGTAAGCGATGTTAAGGTAATCGAGCAATATTTGATTTCATTTTCCATTAGTAAGAGTTATAAAGATGAAGTGATATGTGATGTGGTCAATATGGAAGTGTGTCATATGCTTCTTGATCGGCCGTGGCAATCGGACTGTGATGCGACCCATCGAGGACGGAACAATAGGTATATGTTTATCAAAGATGGGCAAAAAAAAGGTTCTAACTCCTATAGCACTGGAGAGATGTCCCGAGGCTTGTAAAGTGTAGGGGAATTCTCTCATTGCCATGAGAGAGTTTGTTGCAAGAAGAAGCCAAGATCAAAGGAAACAAGTTGCAGAAGGAAGAATTAAAAGATCTGAAATCCTGAAGAAATAGCAACTTGTGACCAATCACCAAGACTATGCGACCGGTCGCCTGACCCTTGAGATCAGTCGCAAATTCTTACGACCGATAGAATTAACACTCAGAAAGGACATTCCTTGTTGGACTGTTTTGGTCCATTGAGATTGGTCGATGGCCGTGTGTGATCGAACGCTAGTTGCAGACACAGACTTTAAGTTCGTTGGCTATATGAGGCGAGATCGGTCGATAGGGGCCGGGCTGTGATCGGTCGTCGATCGAATCAATTACAAAAATCTTACGCGGTGGGAAAGGTGATGTGTGATTTTTCTTATATAAAGACACATCTCCTCTCTTCCTAAGGAATCTTAGAAGAGTCCTTGACGTGCTAGAGGTGGAGAAATTCGAAGTGGAGCTTCTAATACTTCAGGTTCTTCTTATAGGTTCATATTTGTCTAGTTTTTCTTTTGATTTCTAGTTCAATCATGTCTATGGTTGATTAGACCTCTTAACCAAGGATAAGAGTTGAAGCTTGTAGGTAATCTTTGATGTTTAATTCGTTCATGTAAGTACTTCAAGATTTTAAGTTGGATTTTTCAGTTTAAGGTCAAATAAAGTTAGCAATTTTAGAGAATTATGAGATCTCTTGTGCCACGTACATGGGATGCTTTCGAGTTTTTGAGACTGATCATTGTGCTTTGATGAGGATTGAATGATAGCAACATTAGATCTACCGTGACTTTCGGATACGGTTGATGCTTTGAAGTTCTAGTAATTCAAGTTCTCCATGCTCAAGTAGAACTAGTTTTCCGAGATCCATAATTTATTTTGAATGAATGTGCTTAGAATGCATTATCTTCTAATAGGATAGAGACAAGACTTCGATTCAAATGTGTATTGTGCTTGGTGAATGGATTAGCATTAAGGACTGCCTATAAGTGGATCCTTGGCGTTCTAGTTTCTTTTAATTTAAATTTGATCTTTTCTTCTAAACTGTTTATGCTTCCAAAACCAAACTAGTAAATTCCATCTAGTTTAGTTAGTTCTATTAGAATTAGTTATCCTCTCTAATCCGTGAGGACGATCTCGATCTCACAACTGAATTATTAGTACAACACAACTCTACACTTAGTTGCTTAATAAGTTTTTGACAGTGTTGCTAGGGATTTAAGTGAAGTTTAACGATTTTGAAATTTAGTTTTAAACATAAATTAGATAAGATTTTCTGTTTTTCTAGATTAGTTTTTCTCTGATTTCTTACAATACTAACGGTGTTTGATTTGTAGGATTTCATTAACATAGTTCTTTAGATTCGGTACTATCTTTCTTAGTTTTTTTAAATTTAGTTTTTCCTCATATTTAAAATTTTTAGTTTAGATTTAATTTATATTAGAACTTAATTTGTGTGGTTTATGTCCAGTTGGGAACATGACCACACTCGTTGTCTCTTAAGTGATGCATCCAATCGTGGGCCCGAAGAACCTTTCAAATGGATGTATCCAATCGTCACCTTCCCTTGTGGTGTGATCCACATGTTGGAGAGCCTTCAAACTTGTGCACGTTCTAGGTGCTCAGACCGGTTAGGCGACCGGTCTGACGGCTTGGCCCAGATGCACAGAAGAAGGCTACTGGACTGTTTTTGTGTGCCCTAGACCGGTTAGGCGACCGGTCTGCAGGGGGCTCCAACTGGTCGGTGATGAGGCAGCGTGACGAATCAGTTTCCTTGTTGGAGACGGATCTCTTGCGCGGTTCTGCGCAAGAGGTTTCTAATTCCGCTGCCGGTTTTCCCAACAATGTGGGCGTTTTTATTTCGTCAATTTCTGTAATCTTTTCTTATTCATAGTGGATCGCTTTGTGCCATGGTTTTTTACCAATTGAGGGGTTTTTCCACGTAAATTTGGATTCTTTTGTAGTGAATGCCTGTGTGTGGCTTGATTACATAGTATTTCTCGTTTGATCTCGCATTACTCTACGCGTTCGGCTTCCACTTCCGTTGTCGATTTTCCCAACAAGTGGTATCAGAGATAAAGTTGGGGAGGAGTAGAATTCAAATATGAGACGAGAAGATGGATCAAATACGAGACTCGACGTGAAGAAGAATTCCTTGAAAGAAAAACATGGAAAGCGATTAGAATCTATGAAGGAAGTAGAGTGGAAGAGTTTCATCGAGAGCATGATTCACGGTGGAACTGCAGGATCGGCAACAAGATCTATGGTTGCTCGTATATGGCAAGTGCCCAAAGGGCCACATGAGAAGAGCGACAAACATGTGTGAAGGTGCGTGAAGGTGTAAAGATGAAGTCGATATGGCACGAGAAGCGGTGGAGCGATGATGAAAATGAGATGACGAAGTGAGGATGGTGTTGATTCGACGTTTGAAGCCTCGATGAAGATTGTTGGAAAACCTTCAAACTTGTGCACGTTCTGGGTGCTCAGACCGGTCTGACAGCTTGGCCTAAATGCACAAAAGAAGGCCGCTGGATTGTTTCTGCATGACCCAGACCGGTCGAGCGAACAATCTGTAGGGAGGTCTGACCGGTCGGGCAACCGGTCGATAGTGAGGCAGCATGACGAATCAGTTTCCTTGTTAAAGACGGATTTCTTGCGCAGTTTTGCGCAAAAGGTTTCCAATTCGGGCCTTTTCCCTATTTAAGGGATGTAATGCGGGATTAGAGCCGCCACCATTGTGGTCGTGTTTCCTAGATGGATTCTAGGGTAAGAGAAAGAGCTTGGGGAAAGCTTGGGGGTTCTCTGGGATGAAGAAAAGGATTGTTCTTGTCCGTTTCATGTGAGAACAAGCTTTGGGTTGCTCGGGATTTCTCTTGTGGGCGTTTTGTTTCGTCGATCTCCGTAATCTTCTGTTATTCATAGTGGATCGCTTTGTGCTATGGTATTTTAACTCGTTGAAGGGTTTTTCCACATAAATTCGAATTCTCTTGTGGTGAATGCTTGTGTGTGGCTTGATTACATTGTGTTTCTCGTTTGATCTCGCATTACTCTGCGTGTTCGACTTTCGCTTTTGCTGCCGGTTTTCCCAACACCACATTGGTTTTCCATGGGCCTGATTTATGGAATTAAGTGCTAATATGATATGGCAAAAATGATGGGATTTCACAAACACATCAATGTGGGCCTCACAGACCTTTGACGGACTCCATCTTCCAATCCGGAGGTTTTTGGGGGTTGTATGGTTCCATAGCCCACCACTGGTTACATCAAACCAATTGTCACGGACGCCAATTCCCTGTGAAACGCTTTTGCCGGAAGTTCCTGCGATGGGAAGTTAGGTGGGGCCCACTGCGATGTTTGTGGGAAATCCACTGTGATGTTTGTCGGAAATCCACTCCGTCCATCTGTTTTTCCAGACCGTTTTAGGACATGAGCCAAAAAAATGATGCAAATCCAAAACTCATGTGTGCTACACCAGAGGAAAACAGGGGGGTTAAGTAAATGCCTCCCATTGAAACCTCCCTGCCGTCTACCGTGATGTTTATATGCCATCCATACCGTTCATAAGGTCACTTCTACTTGGATGAAATGAAAATACAAAAGCTAGACTGATTCAAAACTTCGATTGACATTCAATCCTCTGTCGTGCAGTCCACTTGAGTTTTGGATTCAAGTCATTTTTGGGCCATGTCCTAACATGATCTGAAAAAACGGATGAACAGGATGGATTTCCCACAAACATCGGGGTGTCCCCACCTAGCTTCCCGTCACAGGAAGTTGGCACGAAGTTTTTACGAAAGGCTTTTGCAGGAAATCCAGTCCAAGTCCAACTATCACCACCAGTCAATCGTGGCCCCCACTGGAAAAAACTTGAAACAAGTGTGGTCTACTATTGAGTCTATGTAAGGCTCCATTAAGTGGGCCACACATGATCATCGGTTTAGATCATGACCGTTGGATTATTCAGATTGAGCGATTCAGTGGGCCCCACTATAGTTGTGATCATTGCAAATAGGTTTGGGGCGGGACGCTTGAACCGTGTTCCCTATACGCGGTTATTAAGCCTGATATGGAAACCTACGGTGTGGAGACCCTAGAGGAGAGAAGTGTGATGGGTAAGCTTCTCTGGCCCTCTTTCCTATAAATATACGTCTTGGTCCCCTCACCAACACACAAGAGAAAACCCTAGTCCCATTGAGTGATTCTCTTAAAGGTGTAAGGTGCGGAAGACCAAGAGTTCTTCTCGGCAATACGGCGGCATCGGGAATGTCTTTCCAATCAGGTACGCCTTTAAGATTGTAGTATGGAATCTCCATTGTTGATGCATAGACGATCCGATTATTCCGCATTATGTTAGATTTACAGTCTATTCATATTTACAGGGACCATCTCCCACCTACCCTCCACAGATACATGTTTGAGAGAGAGAGAGAGAGAGAGAGATGAGTTTGTATCCGTTGCTTCAGCTCTTCTGGCTAGCAACAACAATAGAAGCGGTAGCATCAAAAACTCTAGTAACAACCAAGCCCGGTTGCCCCGACAAATGTGGGAACATTAGCATTCCCTACCCGTTTGGCATCCGCAATGGCTGCTACGTCGACGTAGGAGGCTTCAAACTCTCCTGCGACTACACTTACAGCCCTCCAAAACTGATTATGGGCGAGGGCGGGCTTGAGGTTCTCGACATATCATTATTCTCGGGCCTAATGAGAATTTCATACCATATAAGCTACCGATGCTACAACAAGACTGGAGACATGCAGTCCGGCGTCCAAAGTTGGATAAACTTGGACAATATAAACTCGTTCACGTTCTCAGAAACCCATAACAGATTCACGGCCATCGGTTGCGATACTGTCGTCTCCGTCAAAGGCACATCGGGCAGCAACTTCACGACTGGTTGTTTGTCATTATGCAGAGACACTGATAGCGTGATCAATGGCTCTTGTTCCGGGGCAGGGTGTTGCCAAACCGCCATCTCTAATGGTTTCAAAAGTTTCGACATTGCTTTTACTAGCTTCTCTGATCATACAGATGTCTGGAGTTTCAATCCGTGCAGCTACGCCTTTCTGGTAGATCAAAATGCTTTCAGCTTCCAAGCATCAGATCTGATCGGTAACAACTTTTGGAATAGAAGCAGAACCGTTCCGGTTGTGCTTGACTGGGTCATCGGAAATGAATCATGCGAGATCGCATTGAAGGACTCGGCCACCTTCGCTTGCGTGAGTGAGAATAGCTACTGCTACAACATTAATAACAGTTTGGGTTACCGGTGCAATTGCTCTCAAGGTTATGAGGGGAATCCTTATCTCGACGGAGGGTGCCAAGGTATGATGATCCTTTCTAATTCTATTTATTATCCCATGCAAATGGTTGTGAAAATGAGGTGTATTGGACAAGTGCAAAGTCCCATCATCGATTTTGAATGTAACTTGGATCCAATCCAATCTTCCAAGGTAAGGATAGTCCATCATGTGGTGCCCATCCTTCATGGTCCATCTAGTAGATGAAAATGCATTCGATTTCTATGCATCAGATCTGAACGGTATATATTTTTGGAATAAAAGTGAAAGCATTCAGTGGTGCTCAAGTGGGCCATAGCAGATCAGATGTACCAGACGGCTCAAATCGACCTCAGTGAGAATAGCTATTGCCACAGTAAATTTGGTGGGGCCAACCGTCATGTGTTCGTTAACATACCATCCATCTATTTTATCAGATCATTTTAAGGCATGAACCAAAAGCATATAAAAAGCTCAATAGACCACATCACAGGAACCAGTGGGATTTGAATGCCTACCATTGAAAATTTCTTAGGGCCTCAGCAGTTTTTGGATCTAGCTGATGTTTGTTTTTCCCTTCATCCATGTCTTTGTGACCTTATGAACAGGGAGGATGACATAAATATCACTGTGGGCCCTAGGAACATATCAACGGGGGACATCCTTGTCCACACTGTTTCCTGTGGCACGGTGCAGTTGGGCTTTTTATACGCTTCAATTTTGGGCTCATGCCCTAAAATGATCTGATAAAACGGATGGACGGCATGTATAAGACACTTACATCACTCTGTCCCCACAGAGTTTACTTAGCATGCTGTGGTGTTTTGAGTTAACTCAATACAATGGGCGTCCTAATTAGCCTACCGGCCTGGGTTACCTGTACAATTGCTCTCAAGGCTCCGAGGGGAATCCTTACCTCCCAGGGGGTGCCAGGGTATGATGATTCCTTTCTTGGGCAACCGTTCTGGACTGTGAAAATGAGGTGAATTGGACAACTCAGCAACCAAACCATTGATCTGGACCGTACATTCAGTCCAATCCGTCCTTTTGAGTGACACCCAGAAAGAATCACAATGATCAGAATATACTACCCTTCTGACTCAATAGCTTTAAAAGCTTACCTTTTACATATAAACTAGACAGTCCAGTGGTCCTAACCTCCTGTTGCTAATATATCCAAAGAGTCACTTTAATCCAAGGATCCTAACTATCCCATTAGTTGATGTAAATTTCTGACTTGTTCTTGTTAGTTGTGATGGCTGGTTTGTAGATATCAACGAGTGCAAGGAGAATCACCAGGGGAAACTCTGTGAACATGATTGCATAAATTCGCCAGGAAGTTATTCTTGTTCTTGTCGAAAGGGCTACCATGGACTCCGCGATGATAATCAATACTGCATTAAAGAAAAAGGCAAAGACAAAAGTGGAATATTCCTTATTCTTCTAGGTAAGGCCTCAATTCCAATTGTTCAAGAGCTTACTGGTCGACTAGAAACTTGGTCGAGTTAACTCGGTTTGAATTAATATCGGTCAATTCATGGTGATAGTCGATCATTTAGTTCATACTTCTATTTCTTTCTCTCTCTCTTTTTAGTTGTCATCAAGCCAAGGAGTATTTCATGAAGTTTCAGATGTCACTTATAGGCTTTCAATGAAAACCCCTCCCCTTTTTAGCCCAATTACATAGAAGAAACCCCACCAAAAATAAAAGAAAAAATTAAAAAAAAGTTATCACTGAAGCAACGATAAATTTGGGTGTTTGAGTCTTTGACTTCATTTATTTATTTTTTACCACCATTCGTTAGTTTTTGCTTATCCCGCTCATCATATTCTTCAAAATGATGAAACTACCATAATCAGGTGTAACCGCCCAATTTTCCTGACAACATCCACCTTAATGTTGAACAAGGGACTTGATATAAAGGATCTTATCATTATAGATGGTGGGCCACCTGATTAATAGTTCTGATCTATCAAAATGGCTTCCCAAAAATTGTGATCATCAATATTCTGGTAGGCTACACCATGCGAACCAGTTGGGTTGGAACACTGACCATTAGTTCTTTTAGGACCCACCGTGGTGTTTATTTTCCATTCATTTGATGTACATTGTTAGATGGAAGAATTCTCAAAATTACAGTAAATTGTTTTCCATACAACCTTATTTTTACAATAAAGACCAAAGAAGGGGCGGTGGACATGATGGATGGCATGGATTTACGCACATTAAATTGTTTACCCCATATTAGGGAACGTAACACCGGTAGCTAGGTACAGAAGCGAGGTACCAAAGTGTTTTCCGGCGTCAAACGGTATGGGAAGATTTATACCAAATCTTAGGCTTCTTGGCATGCAGGCACACATAAATTGCACATGTAGTATATTTTAGCTCAAATAAAACTGACTAGATTTTGCATCTTTATTTTATTTATTTATTTATTTATTTTAACACACCCAACTCACACACTGACCCACACCATATGGGCACTCGATCCCTGGTCTCAGCATTGAAATAGGAGTCTGTCCATCACTGAGCCATGGAACCGAAACTTTCTAGGTTGTGCATCCTACTAAGGCCAAGTCATAGTCATAAGATCAGATAATGAGCAATCCAAACCTCGGTTGGATTCGGGGACACTTGTTTGTGAAAAAAGGAACATTGGATTTTTAACCATCCAATAGATGTGCACCAATCCAATGGTCAGATGATCAAATAATCTTAATTTTTGGTTCATAGCACATCTACACTCGGTTCCATAATTTGGACAACTTGCGCACCTCGTGTGCAATTTCTAAGTAATTTCTACGTGCTTGTGAATCAGCCCTCGCATTCTGTCAAAGGATCAAAGGTCAACCTGATCATCTCTCTCCCTCTGTCACGATGCCTCGCCCTCCCTCTCTCTCTCATGGCCTCCTTCCCTCTCGCCACTGTCCTTTGACTTTCGACAGTCCAGATTGCTTTTCCATAATCATTGAACGGTCCAATCAATGTCCACCGTCATTGGACGGTCCTTGTAGTTGTTCATGGACATTAAATGGTCTAGATTATTGTCAACCATAGTTGGATGGTTCATATCACTGTTCATGGACTTTTGAACAGTCCATATTGCTTCCCACCATCACTGGACGGTTCAGATCGATTTCCACATCATTCAAATAGTCCAGATGAATATCACCATCATTGGATGGTCGACGTTGCTATCCACGTACTTGTAAATGTTCCAAATCTCTGTCCATGAGCTTTTAAATAGTCAAGATCGTTGTCCACCATCATTGGATGGTCCTGATCGTTCTTCAGGGACTTTTGAACGATCTAGTTTCTTGTCCACCATCATTACATGGTCCATATCCTTGTCCACGTAGTTTTGAACGGTTCCAATTACTCTCCATTGTTATTGGTTTCCGCAAACTCCTGAAGAATCCCAATCACTTCTATCATTATTGGACAGTCCAAATTACCACCTACAGCCTTTTGAAGGATTTAGATTGTTGTTTATTATCATTGGACAGTCCAGACGACGAAGGAATGTAGGGTGCCATTTATGTGTACAACTGAGGATCCTCCATTTAAGGATATTTATGTCATTTCAACTGAAGGGAGGGTATTTATATTATTTCACATTTATTGGCTAGTACTGCCATTTAAACAAAACATGGTACCAAAAACTAGAATTCGGATCATCTGTTGGCTGCCAAACAGGGAGCTTTTTATTGGTCCACATCATCACATAGGTATGCAATCATGTCACATCCTCAGTGCAACCTAGTCACACTAAGTCATGCAGGGTGATGGGGACCAATGAAAAGGCTCTAAACAGGCTTTCCCATTTAGCAGCCAACAGAGAATCCCAACTCCAAAAACTAACAGTTGTAAGATAAAAACCCAAATTTGATGTCACTTAAAATTGTTTTTATTTTAGTTGGTTATATCTGGTTAGGAAAAAAAGTATGTGGGTTTTTGTATAAACCCTTACAGCTATTCGCATCCATGATTTATTTTTTGGTCATTTGTTTTCCTTAGGCATTCATTGTAATTGATTTTACTTATTTAATTAGGAGGTTCTTTAATCAATAATATTAGATTATGTGATTTAAAAATAAAAATAAAAATAAAAATAAATTCTTTTCACTCTGAAGAGTTGGGGCAATATGGACCAAGTCTCACCCCTTTATGACTAGTTCGTCTTGAAAGGTAAAAAAGGTGGTTTTCCTATTTGATTTTCAAGTTACTTCCCAACCTCGAAATTTCCAAATCAACCATTCTTGCTATCACATTGCTCGAAATAAAGCCATTAAAAAATTAAAAAATTAAAAAAAAAAAAAAACTCATCAAGTCACACAAATCAATGTCATTAGAGTGAGCTTCAACATTTAGATCCATACAAAGATTATTTTCATTGAAATAGGCAAAGTTGAAAATGGGCAATAGACAACATGTAAAAGTCAAATGGGCTGAGCTTCCTAATGTATCATTTGGATGGTAATAATAGGCTTACACAAGTGAGACATGTACAACAACAGACATGTTCTAAAACAATAAAATCTATACATTTTCTTATGAGGCATCTAATGCTTAGCAATGTAGAATAAGTTATTTTACAATGGGGTCATTTTCATCTTTTCACAATAAAACTAGCTACTCGTAGCAATGTTAGGGTATTCTTGGTTGGTTCTCACACTTATTCTGCTTATTATATTTGTGCCACTAGATTTTTGTTTGCATCTTTAATCTTGAAATGTGACCCACCTTAGTTAAATATATTTATCAATGCCATCAATACTCTTGATCGCGACTTTCTTGACTATGGCTAAAAAAATCGGGCCAATCTGAGTAGTAGCTGGACCACACGAAGTGTCAAAATTGGATAAATTCTTGGTCATTAAAACAAATATGACCAGTGTAGTCCACTGGATTATTATACAAAGTTCATTTTTATAGAAATAACATAACATAACCCGTACATTGAAATAGACCATACGGATTACCCCGATTACAGTGGTGGGTCATACTTGGGTATTTCACCATGACTTGGTGTATTTGTGACAGGAAGCAAAAATTTTGTTACTTGTGTAACACAATTAGTGGCATGACACTCGCCTCCAATGACTCATCTTAAATATTTTATTCAACATTCACGCTGTTCAATCGATTTTCCATGTCATTTATAAGCCAATCAGAAAAAATTTAGCTTATCCAAAAATCAGGTGGACCACACAACTGAAAACTATGGAGAATTACCATTAAAATATTTATTATGGGGTGACAAAATATTTTTATGAAGTTGCTACCTAGGTGGTCTCTTAGTCCAGATCTTTGGGACCTTACAAAGCCTAATTGACCCTATTGATGTACGTCACATACGTTGTAGTGGCCCCCACAGTTATAGTTGAACGCGGTCAGCGGTTGGATCCTCACAAACCTCCATAGTTACATTTATAGTGTATTGGTTGAAATTTATGGCTGAACTAGTGTCCCACCATATTTTATGTGATCTATGTCGTTCATCCATCTTCCCATATCATTTTAGCTAAGTATCTAAAACATTAGGCAGATCCAAATCTCAAGTGGATCACACTCCATGGATAAGCGGCGTTTGAACTCCCAAAGAACATTATAAAGGCTAAGTAATGCCTCCCATAATGTTTTCTTTATATCTGAGTCATCCATACGTTCAAGCAAACATGGATGAATAAAAAATACAAAGATCAAGCAAGATGGGGCCCATTTAAGGCGCTGCAACTTAGTTCATACAAATTCGATTTGGGAAAGCCGAAGTGGGTTGAAATAATCTTATGTGACCTAAAATTATCACTTTCTGACTCAAAATTGGTGTGGAGTTTACTTAGAGCATGGCGGGTTTTTCAAAGAAATTTCTTTATTAATTGTGGCCTTATAATTAAGGCAGTGGTGTCAAGCTCCCCCGAATCTGGCTCAAGAGAACTGTAGTGGAGTGCGTGGTGTAATGTGACATTGTCATTGTCTAATTGAGCCAGATACTTGTGTGGAACTTGATCTGACAATCCTACGAATGCCGTGAAAATTTCGACTTGGATGGAGTTTGTGCCGCTTCAAACCAGTTCACACTACTTTTGATCTGTAGTGGTGCAGTGTGTTGACATGGTCTGATATGCTTTTAACTTGTTTTAATTGGGCTCAAAATTTGTGTGGAGACTAATCAGAGCACGACAGCCTTGCTGGATAAATTTTGTCTTAGCTGGGTCCCGAAGTAAACAGTAAACCAACCTCACTCTAATCTGGCTTAGCAGGAGTGAAGCGGTGTGATGTTACCTGATGTGATATTGTCTTTATCCTATTCGACTCCATATTGGTGTGGAACTTACTAGGATCATATTAAGCATGCCACTAAGATATCAGCCTTGATGTGGTCAGTTTGTGGTTCAAAAACTGAGTTCACACTAGCGTAAGTGTGTTTACGTTGTCTTATGTGAGTCTGATATTTTCCGATTTGACTGAAAATTGGTCTGGAGCTTATGTAGAACATGGAAAGCTTGCTGGTGAAATTTTGTCCGAGATGGGTACTACTAGAGGTGCCAAAAAGATCTCAGGAAGTTTCCAATGGTAGTCAATTTGTTTTCCAATTTTTCCTTACCAAGTGGGCCACGTAATTATTTGTTTTGCTTTATTTTTTGGGTCATGTCCTAGAATAATCTCGTAGATAAGATGGAAGGAGTGGATCTATAAAAAATAATTTGCAATAGAACCCGTACCTTAACAGGTGGTTAGCACATAGGGTTGTTAATGGACCGGGCTGACCCTACATGCTTTTGGGTCTGTCACGACTTGGGCTTGGTTTCTGATAGAGTACTAGGCATGTGGGTTAGGTTCAGGTTTAAAGTATAAGCCCGTATGAAAAACTAGCTGGACTTGGACTATGGTGTTCAAAACCCATTTGGTCGGCATGACCCGAATATATATAATTTTTTTAATTTTGAATTTAAATTTAAATATTGTCCCTCCTTTCAAAATATTAAATTTAAGCGTCCGACAATATTTGTGTGGCGTGGACAAGATTGAAACATCATGGATGATCATAAAAGAGCTGGATATATCATCGTTCACGTGTGGCCCACCTTGGATTTTTTACATTTTAACCGTTAAATAAATCTCAAGCAATCTAAAATTAATAAGAGTAATATTTGGTTCATGATACATCTAAACTGGTGCAAATAATTTGGATGGTTTATTTTAAATATGTAAACAATTTTTTTAGGAATATCTGACTGCTTGAGTATCGTCCATCGCACTCTGCCAGAGTATGAAAGCATTCCTTGATTCCAAATGCTTAACGCGGGTTATAATTCATTTCAAGTTCGATTTGACAGTGTCATGTGACTCAGGATTCATTGTGCGTCGCCACCATTCGTGACCCACACTATAAGATGATCTGATAATCTGAACCGTCCATATTCTTATTTCTATGGTGAATAAGCTATTATTCATACATAGTATCTCAATGTTGATCTTAACCTTTGATTTTTAGAGTCAAATTCTAGCCATTGAAATTTTTATTTTTATTGTTGTATATTCCTACAGATAGTGATAATCAGAATCGTCTGTTCAATGTAATTTTCTTACGGAGTCCAGAAAATGGGCATTTCCTATTGTTATACCACTCCACATGTGGGCCCCATTGGGTGGAGACACGCTGGATCCTGAGTTGCGATAGAGGAAAAACGATCTCATCCATTTCTGAAACAGAAAGATGCTAACCTACGCCAGGAGTGTAATGTGGCATTGCTTGTGACTTGTGTGCATGCAGCAGAAGCGACTGAGGTCGGTTGCTGACACGTGGGAACAAATGACGCCTTGAGGGTAGGGCGAAAAGGGTTATGTTACCGTGGAGATGGTTGTATCGGAATATGGTTGGCCTATCGTTCTATAGTACACGTGTCAAGTGATTGCTCAATCGGGACCGTCCATCTCATTGAACCTACGTCAACGGCCAATTTTTTTCCAAACCGACGTAGATCGGTTGACCTTATCCAACTAACCAGTGGGTCTTAAAACCAAAGGTAGAAAATGAATTCACCAGGATAGATAAATGAAGAAAATTGATGGCTAGAATTGTTTGGTAGGTTTATTTTCTAAACATGGTGCATCCACGATGGGTCCTACAAGATGGACAGTCCAGATTGATTTATCACTACGTACACGTGGAGAGATGGCTCTACTGTATTCTAGTTCTACTGCCTCTATCCCTTGGTGGTTTTTTCAGTTTATCTTCTTGCCAGAAATAGGAAAAGGCCGAGATATCGGTCGAAGGGCAATTTGGTCATTTTAAAACTACAGTAGACTATAACAAAGAAATGGATGGTTAGTATTTGCATTGTGGCACAAATGCCACGTAACACGTGTTCAACATCTGGTCCACTCATCATTAGTTAGGCCACGTGTAGAACTCAATTCTTGCCCTGTCTGGGCTAGCTAGAGTCGACATGAAATATGCCGAATGCCCTCTCCATGGTCAGAATGACCACGACAGAAGGCTCCATCGTCATTGGAGGAATATTTCATCACATCATTCCACTTCACATGATTTCTCCTAAGAACGTCTCGGTCGATGTGAACTTAGTTCCACCCCCGTCCGAGCGGGCCAGAGTTGACTTAAAATATGTCGTTCGCCCTCTACATGTTGGGAACAAGCCCAGCACAAGATTCCATCCAGATTTGACAATTATTTCGTAGAATCATTCCACTCTACGTGAATTCTCCTACGAATGTCCCAGTCCATGCAAACTCAATTACTGCCCGTCAGGGCGGGCTAGAGCCGACTCAAAATATGTCGATCGCCCTCTCCATGGTCAGAACGACCATGACAAAAGATTTCATCCCCATCAAAAGAATATTTCATCGCATCATTCCACTTCACATGAATCCTCCTATGAACGTCCCGATCGATGTGAACTCGGTTCTTGCCCCGTCCGGGCAGGCCTGAGTCGACTTGAAATATGTCGTTCGCCCTCTACATATTGGGAACAAACCCGACACATGATTCCATCCAGATCGAATGATTATTTCGTCACATTATTCCACTTCACTTGAATTCTCCTGCAAATGACCCAGTTGATGTGAACTCAGTAGAAGCCTCGTCTGGGCAGACCAAAGCCGACTAAAAAAATGTCGTTGCCCTCTACATGGTAGGAACAAGCATGGCACAAGATTCCATCTCCATCAAATGAATATTTCATCGCACCATTCTAGTTCACATGAATTCGCCTGTGTACGTCCCGGTTGATGTGAGCTCATTTCAAGCCCCATCTGGGTGGGCCCGAAATGACACGAAATATGTTGTACATCTTCACCATGGTCTAAACAAGCACGGCACAAGATTCTATTTCCATCGGACGAATATTTTATCGCATTACTCCACTTCATATGAAGTCTCCTATGAATGTCCTAGTCGATGTGAACTCAGTTCTTGCCCTGTTCGGGTGGGTCCGAGCTGACTCAAAATATGTCGATCACCGTCTCCATGGTTAGAACAAATATGACAGAAGGTTCCATCCTCATCTGATGAATATTTCATCGCAACACTCCACTTCACATGTATTCTCTTAGGAACGTCCGAATCGATGTGAACTCAGTTCCTGCCCCGTCCGAATGGGCCAGAACCGACACGAAATATATCATTCGTCCTCTACATGTTGGGAACAAGCGCAGCACAAGATTGCATCAGATTGGATGATTATTTCATCGCATCATTCCACTTCACATGAATTCTCTTACGAACATCTCGGTCGATGTGAACTTAGTTCTTGCCCTGTCCGGGCAGGTTCGAGCCTACTCGAAATATGTTGATCACCCTCTTCAAGGTTAGAACAAACATGACAGAAGGTTCCATCCCCATGAGACACATATTTCATCACAACATTCCACTTTACATCTATTCTCCTAGGATCGTCCTGGTTGATGTAAACTTAGTTCCTACCCCGTCCGGACTGACTAGAGTCAACACGAAATATGTCATTCGCCCTCTACATGCTAGGAACAAGCATAGCATAAAATTCCATCCAAATCAAACGATTATTTCATCGCATCATTCCACATTACATGAATTCTCCTGCAAACGTCCCGGTTGATTTGAACTCAGTTCCTGCCCCGTTCGGGCAGGCCAAAGCCAACAAGAAATATGCCGTTCACCCTCTACATGCTGGGAACAAGTATGACATAAGATTCCATCCAGATTAGATGATTATTTCGTCGTATCATTCCATGTCACATGAATTCTCCTGCGAACGTCCTTCTTGATGTGAACTCAGTTTAAGCACCGTCTAGGCATGCCCGAGCCAACTAAAAATATGTCGTACGCCCTCTTCATGATCAGAATGAGCACGACAAAAGATTTCACCCAAATCACATGAATAGTACATCACATCACTCCACTTCACATCAATTGGCCCCCGAACATCCCGGTTGATGTAAACTCAGTTCAAGACTCATCCAGGTGGGTTTGAGCTAGCGAAATAGTTTGTGGGTTCTCTCCATATTCGGAACAAGCATGGCACAAGATTTGATCCCAATTAAAAGAAATTTCCTCGTATCATTCCACTTCACATCAATTAGCAACCGAACATCCCCGATTGATGTGAAATTAAGTTTGCACACCGACGATAACACTCCGACACGCTTCATCCTACACGAAGCTTCTTCATCCAGCTTTTCATGGTCTGACAAAGTACGTTACCAAAATTAACCATAATATGATGAGGATTAGGTCACATCAAAGTACCTCATATAACCTTAGTCATATACTGCTCCAAATAATGTGAACTAAGTATCAGTCTCTTTAATAGGCCTGATCTGAGGTGAGATATATTGGAGAAGCTCTTCATGGACCGACGAAGTGAGGTACATAACTGGAGGCACAATGGAACAACCATATGTCACATCAGATTATTGCACGTCACTTTTTGCTCACAGGGTCCTCATTAATGTTTGTTCTGTTTCAATCCGTCCAAACATGTAATCATGGACAAAATCTTGTCGGGGAGTTCTTCATCACCGATGAACTGCAATCACAAATTCAAGTAATATCGAATGAAAATTTCCTCATATCAAATGACTTCAAACCACTTCACTTATTCATTCATAGAATAATGTGCACTCAGTTATGGGATCACAAAAGTGATCTGGCTGGGACGAAAGTTTACCAGCATGTCTATAGTGCTTCAAGTAGGGTTGACACCAATTTTAAACGCATCGAACGGAGAAAACATCACATCAAATAATGAGATATCACTTCACCATTAGAAGGAATAAGTTAATATGAATTCTTTTCGGACCATCCCACCAGCCTCATGGAATCAAAATTTCTCTGGCAAGCTCTTCATAATGAGATGAAGTGCGACACCAAATTTGAACAGAATTGGAAGAAGATTTGGTCACATCATACAATTTCACACCAATTTAACCCACCACCGCTTAACTAGTGTGAACTCGATTTTTGCGCCTCAAGTATGCCCCACATGGGCTGATTTTTCTTTGAACACCATATGATGGTGCATAAGCCTGACACCAAATTTTACAAAACAATTGGAAGAAGATATGGTGACATCAGATAACTTCACCTAGTTTTATCCCAAGCGACATCTTCAATTTACCTAAGTGTACTAGACATTTAATGAACACTTCTTCAATCGGTGTGGTCCACTTGATTGTTCGATTTGTTTTGATTTTTTTTCTCAATACATAAAAATTTGTGTTGAAATGGATGGGCGGAGTGGATCAAATATACACATTAAAGTATGTCCCTTACTGATAACGAATGTACACCCATTTGTAATGTCTTACAACCTACCGAAGCTGTTTACGCATCATTTCATGTGATTTATGTTAGACCTAGATTGTTTGAACTCAGTGTGTCCCATAGTGTAGACACCATCTTAACCTATTTATTCTGAATCTTAACTTATTATTTTTCAACTTTTACCAAAAAGTCAGGAATATTCATTTGTGAGGTTGATCGTATCATTAGAAACAGAATTTTCAACCTTGATGGTTCAATTTCCACTATTTCAACTACTGTGGTCCAATTCAATTTTATATTTTCTTAATTTTTCGTTTCTTATTCTAATATGACCTGTACAAATGGAACAACAGTTAAGATATATAATACAAACATCAACATGGGTCCAACAGATAGGGTCACACCATATTCAGTGGAGCCGCTAACTAACCAAGTTAATTGATTGACTCAGTACTGGCAAACAATAATCACACGTGTACATGTGCCGTTACATTAGGCCCACAATTAGGTTGCTTCAAAATCCATTCTGATCATTAAAATATGTAGACTGTGTTTGAAAATACCTAAAAATATGAGAAAGATATAACAATCGGGTGGACTATACAAGAGAGGTTGTTCTTAATGGTCCGAAAAAATTTAAGCCTTTAGACTTCCAATAATCTAGAAAATATTTGGAATAGTCTAATGTTTTGGCCATTAGATGAAAAGTACACCAGCAACAAAATGGACAGTGTCGATCATTAATGTTAAAAAATGTGGGCCCCGTTTCAATCATCATAACGTGAACCCAAAATTCGATGGCAAACTGGTAATTTTTAGAATGCGAGGGGGTGAATATAAGGTGTGTAGATGTTTTTTCAAATGACTGCAAGTAGCATTGCTTATTTCAATAATGACAAAAATGCCCTTGTCAAAATTGGTGAGGGGACGGGATGATTCCACTGCTCTTGTGGTCCACCTGAGATCTCCTTCAGAATCTCTTTTAACCATAGATGAAAGACTGTTTGGATGCACGTGATGGATGGATTAGATGTCATAAACAACGTAGAAACATCAAATACAAGTATTTGTAGGATAAGCTTATTCTACACTACCGAGTATTAGATCCGGCCTCTTTTCTTATAACACGCCTAGTGTATGGTTCTCATAAGGTATGCATATCATGAACTTACTAATTCACTTACCTTTGAGTGTCTGTGCAGGTGTAGGCATCGGTGTAAGTTTCTTGCTTTTACTCATTGGTGGTTCTTGGTGGTATTGGGCATGGAGGAAAAGAAGACTCATCAAACTCAAAGAAAAATTCTTTCAAGAAAATGGAGGTTTTCTATTAGAAGAAAAACGTCAATCATTTGCTGAGACATTCAAAATCTTTACCAGAGAAGAGTTGCAAACAGCAACCAATAACTATGACAAAAGCCAAATTGTTGGCCAGGGCGGTTTTGGTACAGTTTACAAAGGAATTTTACGTAACAATAGGATGGTTGCTGTTAAAAAGTCCAAAATAGTGGATAAGACCCAAATCGAGCAGTTTATAAATGAGGTCCACATCTTGTCTCAGATCCGCCATAGGAACATTGTGAAGCTCTTGGGTTGCTGTTTAGAAGAAGAAGTTCCTATCCTGGTGTACGAATTTATTTCCAATGGAACCCTCTCCCAGCATATCCATGGCGAGGGCTATGCATCATCACTTTCCTTAGAAAACCGTCTAAGGATTGCTACAGAAACTGCAGGTGCACTTTACTATTTGCACTCCACAGCTTCTGCACCCATCTTTCATAGAGATGTCAAGTCCGCCAACATACTTTTGGACAATAATTTCACAGCGAAAGTGTCCGATTTTGGAGCTTCAAGATTGGTTCAGCTGGATCAGAATCAAGTAACAACATTGGTCATGGGAACATGGGGATACTTAGACCCAGAGTATCATCAAACAGGCCACTTAACAGCAAAGAGCGATGTATATGGCTTTGGCATAATTCTTGTGGAGCTCTTGACGGGTGAAAGGCCCATTTCTTCCACTAGATCCCAAGAAAATAAAAGCCTTTCCAGGTACTTCCTCTCATCGATGAAAGGGAATCGGCTCTTTGAAATTTTAGAGGACCGAGTTCGAGATGAAGGGGGAGAAGAACAGCTCATGGCAGCTGCTCAGCTTGCTAAGAGATGCCTGAAACTTAAGGGAGAAGAACGACCAACGATGAAGGAAGTGGTAGTGGAGCTCGAGGGGCTAATGTCTCATGAACATCCTTGGGAACCCAACAACCATGAAGAGATTGTGATCTTGTTAGGTGAAACTTCACAAGGCTTTGCTACCAACGCAACATATGCAACATGTGAATACAGTGTTGATAGCCACACACTATCAGCATTAGAGATTGGACACTAGCGGGCCTTTTTTTTATTAAGAAGATGTGTGCATTCATTCTTATTTGTTTTGATGGTGATCTTCTAGCATGTTATTTTGTTTAAACGATTAGGTCATTTGGCGGCGTGGATTTGGACGCCCAAAAACAGCAAATTCTTACAAATCCCTCTAATTCCATGCTGCCAAATGACCCCTAAAGGGAATTGATATCTTTGCCTGCCTAGATTGTCTAGATCATTCCCACTTTTGTTTTGAGAATTGAGATGGTAAACTTTGCTGCTACTCTACAATTACCAAAATGGCAAATAATGTATGCAAATTGATGAGATTGTAAACAGTGGCTCCCTATTGTAATATGATATTTGAATTTCAATTAATGTGAGGAGATGTGTCCTGGACATGTTGTTCATATATTACTTGTTGTAAGATGTTGTCCATAACAGTAAAACTTTAAACTAACTTAGAAGTAATATTAGAATATGAGGAACACCTTGAGTGCATATCCTACAGTGATTCTAACTTTACAGTTCTCGACTTTGAAAGCTTTACATATTCTACAGTGTGCACCTTTAATGTGTGTGTGTGTGTGTGTGTGTGTGTGTGTGTGTTGAGTCAGCTTTGGATGGGCACTCTGATGTGGTTGTTGGTGCTGCTGGATGGCCTTTGATTGATAAAATCTTTAGTGGTGATTGGATGTGGCAAAGAGTAGAAGCAGAGGATTAGAAACAGTGCATTGATGAGAATGCTTCTTTGCTGCGGGAGGGATTGGAGTGCCAGTCTGTCTGAATTTCAAGGCCAGAGAGGCCTGCCCTTGAGATTTTTCTAAGTAGGATGTGCATGGTTGGGATAATTGTTTTTGTATTTGTTCTTGATGTGGGTATACTAGTTCTGTATAGTCCCCTGGTTATATGATTGATCTACAGTTTCTCCGGAAAAGAAGAATAAGAAGAGGAAAAGTTTTTGCAATTTCGGTGATCTCAGATCCAAACCAGCTATGTGAAGTTGCAGTAGTTTCAGCGATTGATCAGTTTTGTTCGCTTAGCTGCTCTTTTCCCTGTTTTATCCATTGGTGCTTGCTGTTCATCAATTCTCTGCTGGGGTCAGCCTGGGCTGTGATCTGTTTGCAGCGAAGGGAGTTGAAGTCCATCCTAAGTGTAGTGTGTTCAATCCAGAAGCACGTCTGCTCTGGCACCTTCAGCTAAGCTTTCATAGGGAGTAGTTGGGAGTGTTCCAGCAGTGGTGTGGCGTAGCAATTCCCATGCAAGGAAGCTCTAGTGATCTGAAGAATCTTCTCTCAATCATTCAGTTCATGGAGCAGCTCTGGCATTGAGATAAGTCCATTTCCCTTCTTTTAGTTCTCTGCTTTTGTGGTTGTGTTTAAGGGCATAATTGTCCTTGTATAGTTCTTGTTTGTTAACCTTATATGATAGGTGAGGCTCAATTTCCTGTAAAATGATTTTGGTGGGATCAAATCCAATGTGACAAATCTTGTTCTCGTGATTTCCATGTTTGAAATTTTTTGGGAGATTTTCAAATTTTATAGTTTTTCTCAAGATATTATCCAGAAAATTTCACTAATAATAAAACATTTAAAATAATAGTTGTTATCATCATCATCTAAACCTTATCCCAACCAACAGAGGACAGCTACTTGAATTTTGTTCCACTCTATCAAGGGTAATAACTTTAGTTAGACAATAGGTCATCGCCTCTTTCTTACCATGTTTTTTCTTTCATGAATTTTGACAAAAATCATTTTTTAAAAACATTTATTACAAATAATTTTAAAATTTTAACTATATAAATAAATAGCGGCTTAGATAAAATTTCAAGTAATTTGTGTGATAATATTGAGATAAAATCTTAAAAATCCATAAACTAGTGTATTTTGAAATTTTCACAATATTAGTTGATTTCTCATGAAAAATATCATAATATTTTCAAAATATGGCCATATTTGTCACATTGGTCACATTCACCCATTTTCAGGTGTGGTAGCCCCTGTTACATAGGTCTTGTCATCTATTCCAATTTTCAACAAGTCATATAGGGTATACCGAATTGTCTACAATAGGAGTGGGTAAAACATCAAAGCTCTGTGGGTCCGCTATATTTCATAGGTAAAATCCACTCCGCCATCCGGTGAGAACCTTTATTTGGAGTGTAGATAAAGAATATAAGCCTGGTTGAAATCTCATATGTACAACAATAACGGGAACAAAGTAAAATTCTCCCAAGACTACTAAGTTCACATGGTGTTGCTTGCCTACATTCGACAGATTTTTTTTTTTTTGGCACAACTAGACAGATTATCTTTTTGTCAATCAAATCGCTCCCAGACCTGAATTGTCTAAAGTTGTGAGGCCTCTGATTTGTGTGGGGATTGTCTAAAGTTGTTGTGAGGCCTCTGATTTGTGTGGGGATTGTCTAAAGTTGTGAGGCCTCTGATTTGTGTGGGGAGATTAGCTCTATTAAGAAAGATAGAATTAGGTCAGCCACTGCTCCCTCGCTTGGCTAGCACATCCACTACCGCATTTGCTTCTCGAAAAATATGACATACTCTAAAGCTAAGAGTCTCCCGAAGGGATTGAATAATCCCTAAACGGTACCAGACATTCCATGGAGCATTCGCTTTCACCTCTGCAATGACCTTGGAGTCGGTTTCAATCAACACATTACATTGCCCCATTCTCTCACAAAACTTCAACCCATTCACAATAGCTTGGTGATGAGGACACGAGACCATTTTAAAGTCTACCAGTGAAGAAAGCGCACACCACAAGCATCTTCCTTGTGGCTTAGCAGCCATTGAAGGAGCATTGAAGACCTTACACATGTGGTTTGGAACATTTGAGAAGGCCCCACTATGGGAAAACATGTGTAAGAGGAACAAGAAAAACAGAAAAAAAAAAAAAAAAAAAAAAGATTCCCGACGGCTTTCCCAGCACTTCTGGGCCGTCGGCCATCCCGATGGTTTTGGACCGTCGGGCGCCCGACCAAGTGTCACCGGGCGCCTGAAATTCTCCAATTTTGGAGATTTGCTCGCTGGACATTTTTGGGCCTCGTCGGGCACCCGACCACCTCACGGACTATTTTTTTCAAGTTTGTTTTTTACTTAAGTTTTGAGGGTATTTTGATATTTTTCTTCTTTCTTAGTATCTATTTAAGTAGGTTAAGCCCTAAATACAAATTTAAGTTGTTGATTAATAAAAAAGAGCAAACCTTTGATTGCCTCCTCTCTCTCTCTCTCTCTCTCTCTCTCTCTCACTCTCATGGTGCTTCTTCTTCTTCCTTGATCTCCTTCTCTCTTTTCTTCTTGTGCCCCTCCAATTTCTTCCAGGTAATCTATTTTCTATTCACATTACTTCAAATCCTTATTTGTTTATTTCCCATGATCAAAATCTGAGAATTGATCCCCAACCCTAATCCCTCAGATTTTTGAATCCCTAATTCGAGAAACCCTTTGATTCCTCGGACTAGTGATCCCCATTGATCGATTGGGTTAAGACCATGCAAGATCGGGAGGTTCCATCCCTCGCCGGATCCAACTATAGTAATAATTGAATCTCATACTTCATAGTTGTGATGAATGGCCTGCTCCATTGCATGTCTCCTTGTGATTTTCTTAGTTCATGATAATTGATGCTAGATTTTATATTATTATTGCCTTTTATTTCCGCTGGAATATATGAGTTCATGAGCATGCATCATAATTAGGGCATCCTACATCACTTGGGCTTCTGCTAACGTGTTAGACACTCTGCCGTAGGAATTATGGAATGCAAATACAAGTCCCCCCCCCCCCCCCCCCCCCCCCCCCCCGGGTTCCTCCTAGCCAAGCCATCTACATTGAGTTTGCACCAACCCTGTGGTGGTTTTACCCACCTGACAACCTGGATCTTATTGGAATTCCAGGTTGGAGGAGCTTCCACTCCCAGAAATTGCAATGAAGATTTATCTGACATAGACTCCTTGCCTCACAAAGGAAGTTTTGAGCCCACTTCTCTAAGCCAAATTAGAATTTTTGCAATGATGTTTCTCCCTGACACCCTTTTGTCTTCAAATCTACAAGAGTTTCTGGCCAACCAAATTTCCCAAACAATGAAAGCTGGGGCCAGCCCCCTCAGCATCGATAATCTAGACTAATAGCCCTGCTTGTTCAAAGGATTATTCTTTGTGCAGTAGTTTGGTTTCCTTGTAGATGCATGTCAAAGATTCAAGAGAAAAATAACCATAGCTGGGAAGCCAACTGACCGTAGTAGAAGAGGTGATCTAGGTCTTCTATTCTTTGATGGTGGTTTTGGACCATATCTGGAGTGCAATTAGGACCGGGTTCTGGCTGAGCATACTCGGTGTTGTGAACAGAGTTTTGATTCTGATGGGAGGACTGGCGATTTATTGATCGCTCTGCATTGCTGCTAAAGTGCCCCCTCTTCCTCTGTTACAAAATCAGAGCTTTGGCTGCCTCTATCTCTTGCGTGCCTAGTGGGGTTTCCAGCTATCCGATGGTGCCTCTGGTCCTCTTGGAGAAGGTCTACGCTGCTGTGAACACGCATGGGCCATGCGATCTCAGTCTGATTATCATCTCCCTGACTGTTCGGGGCTGCAGAATCGTTATCACAGCAGTTACATTTTGAGACAATCTGCACTCCAAACTTCTGGATTGCGGCGTCTACCGGGACTTCTCGATTCATGACTCTCCATTGGAATAAAGTTATTTTGGGAGGGAAGTATCTATTCCTTATCCAGTTTGTCCAAGGAAGTTTCTGCCCGTGAATTCTGATTTTGTTCCATGCTGATTTGAGGCTGAATTTTCCATTTGATGCCTCAGTCCATATCATGATGTCTGATCTATTCGTGCAAATGGATATTATTTCTTTGATCCTTCCGAGAACTTCTATTGGCAGAAGATCCGATACGGGCAAGAAATCCCACAGCCTTGATCCCAGAAGTTGCTGACTTTCACTTCAAGGAGATGACTCGGAATCGGTTGAGTAGCTGCAGCTGCTAACAGGCCTTCCTCAGTCCAGTTTTGCCACCAGAAGCTAATATCGCTAGCCCCTATCATCCATCTTGAGTGGTGGATAGTGAATATCAACTTCTTTGTGATTTCTTTCCAAAGACTCGAGCATGATGCTTTAACTTTGCCGTTGGTCTTGAGGAAGTCGTCATAGTATTTATCTTGAAACAATTTAGCCCAAAGCGATTTTCCTGCTAGAAGACTCCAACCCATCTTCACTCCGAAGGCTTGCATTACTTCTGTAATTTTTCGGATCCCAAGCCCCCCTTCTTCATATGGAGTGCAGATTTTTTTCCATGACACCCAGTGGTGCTTCTTGCCTTTTTCTGATGAGCCCCAGAAGAAGTCAGCAAATTCCTTGTCTATTTTAGCGCAGACTGCCTTTGGGATGTTAAAGGCCACTAGGATGTGCAAAGGATAGCTGGCGAGAACATGTTTGATTAAGGTCGCTTTACCTGCAACATTAAGAAGCTTAGATTTCCACCCTGCCATCTTACGTGTAATCTTTTAAATCAATGGATTGAAGAGGTTAGCCCCGATTTTCCCTTTGATGAGTGGGATTCCCAGGTATGTGATGGGCATCTGGGCCCTCTTGAAACCTGTAAGTTGAGAGATATTCGATTCTCTAGCCAGCGACACCTCCTTGGGGAGTATAAAACAACTTTTCCCTCTGTTTATCTTCTTTCCTGACGCTTTTTCATATGCTGATAAGAGATTGAGCATAGCGCAAATGGACGAAATCCTGCCATTTAAGAACAAAATAGTGTCGTCTGCAAAAAGTAAATGAGAAACAAGGGGGCAAGTGCGGGGAAGAGAAAATGGGATACAGCTGCCTGTGATGAATAGATTGCAAATTCCACGGCTCAGGACATCCGCTGCTAGGATGAATATCACTGGGGAGATTGGGTCACCCTGTCTAATGCCTCTGTTTGATTGAAAAAACCTGTAGGTTTGCCATTTATGAGCACCGAGAACCAATTTTACCTCCAGCATCTTTGGGCCAAGACTATCCACTCCCGAGAAAAGCCAAATGTTTTGAAGACTTTCTCTATAAAACTCCATTCGAGCCGATCATACGCTTTTTCCATATCAAGCTTAATGATTATATTCCCACTGCGCGTCTTCCTATTCAGCTCATGAACCATTTCTCTAGCGATCGAAATGTTTTCTGCTATTTCCCTGCCCAGAGGGAATGCTCCTTGTTCTTCTGATATGGTATGGGGAAGGATGAGGGACAATCTATTGGCGAGCACTCTGGAAAAAATCTTGTAAACACAATTACATAGGTTGATTGGTCGAAAATCAGAGAGTAGTTCTGCATTAGATTTCTTAGGAATGAGACAGATGGAGGTGCACCTGAAAGCCCTCGGGATCCGCCCACCTTTGATAAAGTCACATGCTGCCTGGTATATGTCTTCGCCAATTATGTCCCAACATGAGGAAAAAAAAGCCCCCGAGTAACCATCCGGCCCTGGAGCACTATCCACTGGAATCGATTGTATAGCGGAATTGACCTCTTCGTGAGTTGGGATACTTGCAAGCATGAGGTTCATTGACTCAGTAACCAGCACAGGAATACCTTCCAGGAGAGAGTCTTCTATTTCTGAGCCTTGAGTTGAAAAGAGGTGATTGAAATGGATGATCGCTTCCATCTCGATATCATTTGGCGACTCTTAAGTAGCACCCGGATTCCTTCTTGATTTTTTTGACCGACGCTTTTCTTTTCCTGTCAATCACCGAATCATGGAAGAATCTTGTATTTCTATCTCCTCTTCTAGCCAGGTGTTCCTCGACTTTTCTTTCCAGAAAATTTCTTCTTGAAGATGAGTCTTGATCAGTTTTTTTTTTCCGCTTCATCCAGCTTGGTACGATCTTCCTCGGAGTTGGAGATTAGAAGGTTATTTTCAGCTATGTTTACCTCTTCTTCATCCTGTTGAATGCTGGTGATGATGTTCCCAAAGGTTTCTCTGTTCCATGTCCTCAGTCTATTTTTTAATCTTTTCATTTTCAGAAAAAGGCGAAACATCGGCGTTGCTGCTACTTCCTCTTCCCAGCTGCTCTTGATTACCGCCAGAAAGTCGTCATGAGTGCACCACATTTGCTGGAATCTGAATTGCCTTGGGATTGATTCCAATTCTGTTTTCAAGTTTAGCAGCAGAGGAGAGTGATCAGAATGAATTCTGGTTAGATGTCGAACTGAGGTTTGAGGAAAAGCCCGCAACCATTCCACATCGAGCAGTATTCTATCTAGTGATGAGGACACAAGACCCTTCAAGGTCTATCAGCGAAGAAACTACACACCGCAAACATCTTCCTTATGGTTAGGCGACTATTGAGGAGCATTGAAGACCCTACACACGTGGTTTGGTGCATAGAAGACCCCACATTGGGAAGACACGTGTGAAGGAGGAAAGAAGACCCAGTTGGACGTCATCGGGCGCCCGGCCACAAGTCATCGGGCGCCCGAAATTCACCCATTCTGAAGCTAAGCTCGCTGGACAATTTTCATTGTCTTCGGGCGCCCGAACATTTGCCTATCTGGCGCCCGAAACTCAATGGTGGACGTCTTCGGGCACCCGACCACCACGCGAACTATTTTTTTTAAAGTTATCTTTTTGCTTAAGTTTAAGGGTAATTTGGTATTTTTCTTCTTTCTTATTGGTTATTTAAGAGGGCTAAGACCTAAACACGAAATTAGTTGTTGATTAATAAAAAGCAAGCCTTTTGGTTGCGTCTTCTCTCTCTCTCTCTCTCTCTCTCTCTCTCTCTCACTCATGGAACTTCGTCTTCTTCCCTAATCCTCTTCTTCTCTTTGCTTCTTATGCCCTTCTAATATTCATCTAAGGTAAACTTCTTCTTCTTTCTCTCTCTATTTCTATTATCCCCAATCCTCGAATCCTAAATTTGAAAATTGATTCAAAATCTGAATTTCTCATATTTTCAAATCCCTAATCCGAGAAAATCCTTGATCTCTCGGACTAGTGATTCACATTGAATATTTGGGTATGACCATGCAAGATCGGAAAGTTCCATCCCTCGACGGATCCAACCTATGCATTATTTGAATTTCTTACTTCATGATTGTGATGATGGCCCGCTCCATTGCATGCCTCTTTTATGATTTTCTTAGTTTATGATGATTGATGTTGAATTTTAGATTATTATTGTCTTTTATTTCCGCTGGATTATATGTGTTCATGAGCATGCATCATAATTAGAGCATCCTACATCAAATTTGGTAGCATAGGTTTTGCATGGTTATGTTTAGATAGAGTTATCAAATTAGGGTTTTAATTCTAGGTCTGTTTTAAAAAGTTACCAGATTTAGAGAGTTTCCAATTTCAGAAACTTTCCTAATTTGGAAATTTTCCAGATTTGAGTTGTCTTTATTTAAATTTAGTAATTGCCAGTTCATCATAGTATACATTCATCGCATTCATCTTGTGAGTTGCATAAACCATAGGAGGGCAAGTTAGGTAGAACTAGTTGAAGGTTTTATTTGTATGCCCACGAGAAGAAGTAGAGGTTTCGGACTTCAACCCACTATGAATAACGAGCAATTATCTGAGCAATTCGCTCAATTACTCCAAAAGATAACTGTTATGAAAACGAGGCAAAAGAATGAGTTCACCCGTTTAAGCAACTAAATCACCACCACCATGAATAGAGTCGAACAATTAGAGACATCCCAAAGGGAGAACCCTACTCTTGGGGAGGACACGCAATCCCAAGCAGAAGAAGTCATTGAGGAACGTGTTCCCATACGTGGAGGTTATGATGGTAGAGGACGTGGAGCTGGTCGTGGTGTTGTGCGGGAGGCACAAGCCACATATGATTATCAAGACCGCTTCAATCCTAATGAACATGCGATGAAGAATGTGAGGGTGGAAGTCCCAAGTTTTGATGGGCGTCTGGATCCCTAGGCATTCCTTAATTGGTTAGCTGACATGGATTACTATTTTGAGTGGTATGACATGTCAGAAAACCGTCGAGTACGGTTTGCTAAGATGAAACTAATGGGCCAGGCCAAATTATTTTGGACTAACACCGAGCGTAAGGTTGAGAGAATTGGGAGAGCCCCTATCACACATTGGCGTAAGATGAAGGAGAAATTGAAGGAGAAGTATCTCCCTCTCTCATACCAACAAAAGCTCCTTGACCAATGACAGTCCTTACGCCAAGGGTCAATGTCTGTCGTTGATTACATCACTAAATTCGAGGAGTATATGATGCGATGTGATGTTCAGGAGGACCCTCTGGTAACGCTTTCGCGTTTCAAGACGGGCCTTCGAACGGATCTTCAGCGCGAGCTTTTGACTTGACCCATTACAGACTTGGATGAGGCGTACCAAGTTGTACAAGAGTTGGAACAATATCTGAGAGCTCCTGTCATGCAATGCTTTGAGTCTTGAGACTCTAATGCTAGATCTGGATCCCAGAGAACTAGACTTAACATTAGTAGTCAGCCTAGGGGACAAGCAACTGTTCTGCCTAGGCCTAGGGATGATAATGGTAAAGGTGTCCTTGGTGCCGGCCCTAGTGGGGGTAGTCAAGTGAGGTGCTATGAATGTGGGAATATAGGTCACATGTTTAATCAGTGTCCCACGAAGAACCGTGGAAAAGCCCTAGTTGTCGGTGAGTCCCACGAGGGTGTAGATGATCAGGGTAATTATGAAGTAGAAGAATATCACCATGACAGATGAAGATGAAGTGGGCGATGAAGCAACGCTTGCAGTAGTCAAGCGTGTGCTATCTCAGTCTAGGAGTAGTGTTGATTGGCGTCGAAACACTATCTTTTACACTATCGCCGAGTGTGGAGAAAAGAATTGCAGGGTGATAGTGGACAGTGGAAGTTGTCAAAATGTGATTTCCACTAACACCTTGGACCGTTTGAAGTTGAGACCCACACCTCATCCTGACCCATACAAAGTTTCTTGGGTTGACAAAACATCCATTCCCGTCACCCATCAATGCTTAGTTCCTATCAAGTTTGGGTCATACAAGGAGTCCCTGTGGTGTGATGTGATACCTATGGATATTGGACATATTATCCTCGGTAGACCGTGGCTATTCGACAATGACGCCGCGATCTTTGGCCGTTCGAATGCGTGTACCTTCATGCATAACGGTAAGAAGATCAAACTTAATCCCATGCCACCTGAAAGCACACTAGGGAAGAAGAAGGATGAGAAGGCGAATGAGCCTAAGGAAGTAAGGAAATCCAAACCTAAGTCTCTTCACATAATTAATGCAAGAGAATTTGATAAAGAGACTAAGGAGGATTCCATGGTGTATGCCCTTGTGGTAATAGAGATTACACCCGAGGTTCCATCGAAGTTACCCCATGAGGTAACATCAGTTTTGAAGGAGTACAGCGATGTGTTCCTTGATGATTTATCGAATGAGTTGCCACCTATGCGGGACATTCAATATGCCATCGATCTCGTCCCGAAGTCGACTCTACCGAACCTTCCTCACTATAGGATAAACCCTGTAGAACATGCAGAGTTGAAGAGGCAAGTTGATAAGCTTCTGCAAAAGGGTTTCATCTAGAAGAGCATGAGCCCATGTGTTGTGCCCGCATTGTTGACGCCAAAGAAAGACGGCACGTGGCGCATGTGTGTGGATAACTGTGCCATAAACAAAATTACCGTCAAGTACAGGTTTCCTATACCTAGGCTTGATGATATGCTTGACATGATGGTCAGGTCCATAATTTTTCTCTAAAATTGATCTCAAGAGTGGATATCACCAAATCCGCATACGCCCAAGAGATGAGTGGAAGACAGTATTCAAAACAAAAGATAGGTTGTATGAGTGGATGGTCATGCCCTTCGGCTTGACAAATGCACCCAATACTTTCATGCGGGTGATGACACAAGTCTTGAGATCATTCATGGGTAAATTCCTAGTGGTGTACTTTGATGACATTCTTATTTATAGTACCACTAAGGAATCACACCTTGAACATCTAAAGTAGGTCTGTAGCGTTCTTAGGACTGAAAAGTTGTACGTTAATCTTAAGAAGTGCGCGTTCATGTCTAGTTAAGTCGTGTTCTTAGGATTTACCGTATCATCTGAAGGAATGCGTGCAAACCCTGAAAAGATCAGGGCCATAGCTGAGTAGCTAGAACCGAGAAATATTCATGAGATGCGAAGCTTTCACGGCTTAGCAACTTTTTATCGTCGGTTCATTAGGGGATTTAGCATGATCATGGCTCCCATTACTGAATGCATGAAAAAAGGAGAGTTCGTGTGGTCGAAAGCCGCAGTCAAGGCTTTTAGGGAAATTAATGGTAAAATGGTAGAAGCTCTTGTCATGCGTCTACCTGACCTTTCTAAAGTTTTTGAGGTGGTGTGTGATGCGTTAGGTGTTGGTATAGGTGGAGTGTTGAGCCAAGAGGGCGGAGTGTTGAGCCAAGAGGGCCATCCAGTAGCCTATTTCAGTGAAAAACTGAATGAGGCAAAGCAGAAGTACTCCACTTATGACAAGAAATTCTATGCGGTAGTGCAATCCCTGAGACATTGACGTCACGATCTCCTACTGCAAGAATTCATCTTGTTTTCTGACCATGAGGCCTTGAGATATCTACATTTTCAGAAGAAGCTCAACACAAGGCATGCTAAATGAGTAGCGTTTCTTCAGGACTATTCGTTTGTCCTGAAACATAAGGCCGGGGTTGAGAACAAACCAGCAGATGCCCTTAGTAGAAGAGTGGTGTTGCTCAATTCTTTGAGTGTAGAAGTAGTTGGATTTGAGCAACTGAAAGAGGAGTATCCCATATGTCCTAATTTTGGGAATACTTATATATCACTCTCTAGTGACCAGCATAGCACAGGTGATTATGTCCTTAACAATGGTTTTCTTTACAAAAGAGACCGACTTTGTATTCCCCGTATGTCCCTTCGTGAATTCCTCGTCTGGAAGCTTCATTCAGGAGGGATAGCTGGCCACTTTGGTCAAGACAAGACCATTGCCCTTGTAGAGGATTGTTTTTATTGGCCAAGTCTCAAGCGAGATGTAGCCAAAATTTTAGGGCAATGTCGTACTTGTCAAATGACAAAACAACAAAAGCAAAATACCGAGCTATATACGTCATTGTCAGTGCCACAAGCTCCGTGGCAAGACATTAGCATGGATTTCGTGCTAAAACTTCCCAAGACAACTGAAAAGCATGATTCCATCTTTGTTGTTGTGGAACGCTTCTCTAAAATGGCGCATTTTCTCCCATGTTCGAAAACATCGAATGCGTCTCATATTGCTCGAGTCTTTTTTGATAGTGTGGTGTGTCTCCATGGTTTGCCTCAGACCATAGTGTCTGACCGTGATGTCAGATTTACTAGTTACTTTTGGAAGACACTATGACACATGATGGGTACTCATTTAGAGTTTTCTACTGCATACCACCCTCAAACTGATGGACAAACTGAAGTGGTTAATCGAAGTCTTGAAAACCTTTTACGCTGTCTAGTGGGTGAGCATGTTAAAACTTGGGACTTAATTCTACCTATCCCTGAGTTTACTTATAATGGATCTGTCAATAGGTCGACAGGAATGAGTCCTTTTGAAATTGTCAGTGGGTACAAACCTAGAATGCCCATAGATCTCTTACCCATGTCTGTCACCCAACGATCTTCAGAGTCAGCCGATGCATTTGCATGACACATTCATGAAACGCATACATATATTAGACAACGGATCAATAAAAGCAATGATAGTTATAAATATTCAGCTGATTCTCATCGTAGATCACAAGATTTTCAGGAAGGAGATTGTAATGGTGAGGATAAGGCCAGAGCGGTTCTCACAAAGTACCGCTAAGAAGTTACAAGTGCGTAGTGCTGGACAATTCAAAATATTGTAAAGAATTGGGTCCAATGCGTATCGGATTGACCTTCCACCTGAAATTGGCATTAATCTAACGTTTAACGTGGAAGATCTAGTCTGTTCCCCTAATCCTACTATTGATCCTTCTTCCCTCTCATGGCAATATTCTGAGTTTGCTTCGCAACCTACTCCATCCATTCCCCCACCTATCATTCGAGCGAAAGAAATTGAGGGAATTGTGGATGAAGAGATAGTTTCCACACGAGATGGAGGTTTCCAGAGGTACCTTGTCAAGTGGAAGAACAAACCACCGTCAGAATCTACATGGTTGACAGAAGCGGAGTTGCAAAGTATTGATCCGGATTAGCTAGAGCGTCACAAGAATTTTAACTCGTCAGAGTCGAGTTTTTCTCACCCGAGGGGAGTTTATAAGGACACAAGACCCTTTAAGGTCTATCAGCGAAGAAAGCACACACCACAAGCATTTTCCTTGTGGTTAGGCGACTATTGAGGAGCATTGAAGACCCTACACACGTGGTTTGGTGCATAGAAGACCCCACATTGGGAAGACACGTGTGAAGGAGGAAAGAAGATCCAGCTGGAGGTCATCGGTCGCCCGGCCACAAGTCATCAGGGGCCCGAAATTCACCCATTCTGAAGCAAAGCTCGCTAGACAATTTTCATTGTCTTCGGGCGCCCGCCTGTCTGGCGCCCGAAACTCACTGGACGTTTTTGGACGTCTTCGGGCGCCCGACCACCGCGCGAACTATTTTTTTAAGTTATCTTTTTGCTTAAGTTTAAGAGTAATTTGGTAATTTTCTTCTTTTTTATTAGTTATTTAAGAGGGGTAAGCCCTAAACACGAAATTAGTTGTTGATTAATGAAAAGCAAGCCTTTTAATTGCCTCCTTCCTCTCTCTCTCTCTCTCTCTCTCTCTCTCTCTCGTGGAGCTTCGTCTTCTTCCCTAATCCTCTTCTTCTCTTTGCTTCTTATGCCCTTCTAATATTCATCTAAGGTAAACTTCTTCTTCTTTCTCTCTCTATTTTTATTATACCCAATCCTCAAATCCTAAATTTGAGAATTGATTTAAAATCCCAATTTCTCATATTTTCAAATCTCTAATCCGAGAAAATCCTTGATCTCTTTGACTAGTGATTCAACTTGGATATTTGGGTATGATCATGCAAAATCGGGAGGTTCCATCCCTCGCCGGATCCAACCTATGCATTATTTGAATTTCTTTCTTTATGATTGTGATGATGGCCCGTTCCATTGCATGCCTCTTTTATGATTTTCTTAGTTTACGATGATTGATGTTGAATTTTAGATTATTATTGTCTTTTATTTCAACTAGATTATATGTGTTCATGAGCATGCATCATAATTAGGGCATCCTACATCATCTACTCTGCCCCATCTCCTGTTCAGCCCAGCTCGATTGTTACAACAGGTAAATTTCGATCCCTCAAAGCCTGCATCCAACAACCCACAGTCATTAATAGCTTCACGAAATTCTTCCATGGCCATATCGTCAACTGGTTGGCCGCCCATGCACTCCTCTGCGCTAGTCGTTACATTGAAATACCCACACAAGAGCCACGGACTAGAGACCATTCCTTGCACAGCTCGCATATCATCCCACAAAATTCTTCTATTAGTTCTCTCACAACTCGCATATATCACAAAAAGAAACACTTCAGCCTGTGTTTCTTCGAGCTTAATCTTAACTGTTACACTTTGTCTAGTAGCCATGATAGTTGTGATCTGATAGTGGCTCTCATATAGGATCCATATCTTGTTTTCAGCTGCCCCTACCAACAACGATTTGGAGAATCCCGGCTTGGCTGCAATGGATACGGACTTCTCCTCCGAAACCATAGGCTCTTGGAGAAACAAGAGACTAACCTTGTGAATTCTGATCAACCTTTTCAGGTGTCTTCTCATGGGTGTGTTGCATACACCCCTCAGGTTCCATGAAATAGCATTACTCATCGGAAATCCAACCTGCAATGTCAGCCCGACTTCTGAGTCTCGCCAGCCTGAGACTCGTTCTTCTCACTCCTAGTTTATATTTATTTTTGTTTCTTTCTCTGTTCTTGGCTTTGGAGTTCATTTCAAGGCTTTTAGCTAGAGTGGGGAGAGTTTGCTGATCTAAAATATGTTGACCAGGGTCGTATCTGAGATCAACCCACAGTTTCAATCCCTCATCTACTGTGTGTGTGTGTGAGTTGTTTGATTGGCTAAAGAGATGTTTTCTTCAGATTCTGACTGCAGATCAATCAGATCTGGATAATCGCGCTGGGCCTCTGCGTTGGATTTCGTGTCTGCTCTGAAGACCCCTTGCATCCATCTGTTTTCCTGTGTGAGGAGCGTTTGCTGAACGACTTCGGATGAGGATTTGTTCATCTGTGTTTGTGAGGAAAACAGCCATGGACCTCCCTGGTTCCATTCGCAAATCATCCCCTCTCGCTACATTGCTTTCTTCTCTCATCGATGTGGCTCGTTTATCTTCTGTTTCTGGCGGCCTGGAACTGATCATGGTAGATAGCGGAGGAACAATACTACCTTCCTGATGGTCTTTGTGGGGAAGTGCTGATCTCTGCTGCTGGGTAGTGGAGTTTTGGCTTAGGCCTTTCGAAGCTGAATTGGCCTTCTTTTGCTGTGCAGATCTGGTAGATATGAACTTGGAAGTAGTTGGTCCTTGACTTGTGTGTTCTTTCTCCTTATCCACTGCATCGAAAGGGTATATCAAGGGCATATCAAGGGCATCCCATCTCTGACCGTTTCCAACTGGTTTTGGAGATTTTCTTCCGGGGCAGGAGGATCATCATGGTTTGTCTGGAGTTAAGTCTTCCTGTGACATCAATATATCATTAATCACTTTCACCGGTCGGGCCTCATCTACACATTGCTGAGCTACCCCATCCTGAGTAGAGCTCCCTGCATTCAATCTTTCCTTCTGCTGTCCAAAAGTTTTCACCACCCATTGCTTTGTCCCCTCTTTTTGGAGAGTGTTGTGTGGAGCTCTCTTGGTTGTATGATTTGTTCCAGGGGAAATTGACACTAGCTCGAAGTAAGAAGTTATTTGGAACATTTTCCCATCAACCTTAAGTTCAGAATCTTGAATAGGGGGGGCCTCCGGTTTGGGTATGATTTTTACCCTGGCATACCAGAGAAGTGATGAATCATGAGTTTGTTTATCCATTTCCATCAAAGTTCCAAAACTTTCCGTAATCTGCTCGATTGTGCAATCGCACCAGGCTAGCAGAGGAATTCCCTCAATTCTGATCCAATTGCCTCTGTTTTGATCCATGGATGGATTCCACTTCCTCACATTTTTTATCTTCATGTTTTTATGGAGAGTTTTGTCCCTGGAAAAAACTATAGCAGCTTCTCTGGAAGTGAATTTAAATAGAAACTTGGATTCAGATAACTTTGAAATCTCTACCTGGGTTGCCTTGAATTGAGCTGATAGAAAACTTAGCTTGAGCTGATCAACGGAGATGCCAGATTCTTGTATATCTCCCACCAAAGCATCAGCAAGGTCCGCTTTTCTACGAACCGAGACCCATTTGGGCACTTCGATGGAAGGCTCTTGTCGAGAGGCAAGATTGGCTGACTCGAGAACTTCTGAGCAAGAAGGTTGTGGTATACTTTGAATTGCAGGATCTCTCATGATATAGTCAACCCTGTTCAGGGGATTTTTTTAGGGTCCAGCAATATCGTGCTAAGCTTGGCATTTCATCGAATACTTCGTAGGGGCTTCTGCAGGTATTTTTTTTTGTAGTCTCTCTCGTGGGCTGTTTTTATA
Source organism: Liriodendron chinense (assembly GCA_003013855.2). NCBI lineage: Eukaryota > Viridiplantae > Streptophyta > Magnoliopsida > Magnoliales > Magnoliaceae > Liriodendron > Liriodendron chinense. Next base: position 29,613 of record PVNU02001639.1, on the reverse strand, counting down.
TTCATCTTTCGGCCATTGAGAACCCGACCATTCAGCTTGTCCATAACATTTTTAGCTTATCTGTCTCTTGAACCGGACGAATCCATATCACCTACCTTTCCCAGTGGCGGAACTGGGAATAAAAATGTCAACCAGTTCACCAAATTGGCCAAATCTCGTCCTGATGTCTTCCACTGTAGTATTAAAGGCCAGATTTCGAACGAATAGGCTCAATATCTCCTTTCTTCGCCGTCTATTTCTGACCTGTTGCCATCCATTCCCCTATCCTCCATCCTACTGCGCCTTATAAGTGCCTTCGGGCCTTGAGCCTAACATTGAGGAAAGTATAGGAAACGAAAGCCTTAACCATTGAGGATTTCATTTTCTTTATATTGTGGAAAAATGCGTTTCTTAAGGATGGACAATGTGGTCAAACCTATGGACTTGCTGAGTTTCTAGTTACCGAATTGTAGAATTATGATCTCTCTTGGTAACGAAGACTTGCTTTCTCCTTCTTCTTTAGAGTGCACCTGCATGTGTCAATGGTGGACCACCTTAGGTACTTGCCATAGGCTAAAAACGATGATAGGCCTCATAGATGGTCAATCCGAGCTGTCTAGCTGATAGGCCACGTCATGGATTGGCATACAATAAAAGGAAATTACAGAAATTGATTGCTTCTAACCGTTTGACCATTGCTCTGATATTTTGCTTCACGTTCCATGTCATGAATTTCCAATTAGCACAATTTTAGGACTGTAGAGAGGTGGTCCACTAATTGAATTGTCAGGATTAGTTTCAAAGTGCACCTACAGAGGATTTGTAAGGTTGATACTAAGGGTGGTAATTGGCCAGGTGGCGAGACCGATCCAACAAGCCCACAGCGTCTTTGGACCAGGCTTGTACCAACTAGCTTGGCCCATGGATCGGGCTTGAGCTTGAGTCATTTTAGCCCCACCCCGGTGGGTTGGGCTGGTTCAAACCCGGTTCCAACCATTGTTTTCTAGGCTCGACCTTGGCCCTACTATGCTAGGACCATCTCAGGGTTTGGCTGGGCTCCATCGAGTTTGGTCTAGTCTTGCCCAACCCAAACTTGACCCGTTGCCACTTGATCATGGACCATCTTTTAAGATGGTGATCTCTTCCTTCTTTCCACCATTGAAGGCTGTGCCATTCTTTTACATGAGAACTCCAAAAGGGTAACGAAGGCCAATGATGCTGAGCCGCGATGTACGTTTCCCATGCTAATACTCTGGCTTTACACTATGACAAGGTGGGCCCTTATTTAATCAAGAACATTGGCTTAACATGGATTATTCCCAAAAAGAATCTCCCACATAGGAATCATGGCCTAAAAATAGATGGCTCAGAAAAGTTATATAAATCTCCCACATAGGAATCATGGCCTACAAATAGACGGCTCAGAAAAGTTATATTGGACTGAGAAAAGGCCCAAGATTGATTGGTAGAAGGGGTGCCAACTGGCCGCGTCTGTACTGGATCAGAGTTTGCCTAAGATGGACCGTTCCTTAATCGGGCTTCAAAACTCACGATAGGCCAATCCCTTTAGGAATTGGGACTGGCCCACCCAGTAACATTTTAAAAAGGTTTGGGTTGGGTTGGCCCAAACTAGACCCAGGCCATGCCCCGTGTTTATCAGGCTTCAAAACCTAGTCCTGGCCTGGCCCTCTATTACAGCCTGGGCCCAACCAATCTTTGGCTGGGACCCGACATCCATTGCCAAGCTAAATTTAGGATATTTTTGGAGTATGGTTGATCCATGGTGTGTTGCAAGAGACCAACCACCTATATTATTGGATCAATGGCCTGATTCGATTGATTGGAAAGTTGAGCAGTCCAATTGGGCTAATATTCAAGATCAATGGTTGGATCTACCAATTTCAAAGATAAGCTATCTGATCAGACCAATCTTCGATGTGATGACTGCTATCATACGACAGATATTAAAGATAAATGGTCCAAAGGGTGAGGGAAGCATGATAGTTGGAGAGGACAACTTTTAATACTCCAGCAGCGTGTGATAGATGATATACTTGCACTTAGAATATTTATTTATTTATTATTATTATTTTTTTATGATATACTTGCACTAAGATTTTTTTTTTTTTTTTTTGTCATGCAACGCACCCACATGGTTAGTCACACAATGCACCCACTCACCAGTGGGCGGTGGGGTCAGTGTGTCTCCTTACAACCCAAATCCGAGACCTGTTGTTGAAACGCCCACGCGTCTTCCAGCTGGGCTAGCAGGCGCGACATGGATCTTGTAATTAATTTAGAACCTGTATATGGGAAATTAATTAAACCTATTAGAACCTGTATATGAGAAATTAATTAGAAACCTTTTTAAATCATAGATATTGTAATTAATTTATCATCTAACGATTAGATTGGGGAACATTGATTTGATAGTTTAAAATGCACAAAATTGATGTAGCGACACCTACTCCTCGACGCAAGCCCAAAGGCAGGAAAAGGACTCAAGAGTGGGTCCAAAAGAATATGAGAAAGACCCCAAAAGAAGGCCGAAATAAATTTTAGAAGAAAGCAATTCAGAGGCCTTTGATCGACCGAGAGCAAGGCTGGGTCGACCGAAGGAAGAAGCGGATCACAGTTACAAGCATTATGTAATCATGACCGAAGCGTGCTTCGACTGACTGAAGAGGTATCCTCGGTCGACCGACATGCGGACGTAGTTTCGCTATTTCTTTCCGATTTTTATGATTTCTTTCTAATTGTTCTAGGACTCGTTTCTTTCTTTGCAAGTTAGGGTTTAGGTTAGTTTCCTTATATTTAAGTTGATTAAAATCATTTTCTAAGTAGCTTTTGATAAATTAATTAATGAAATTTGAGTTTATACTCTCTCTCTCTTTTTTTTTTCTTTTTTTTTTTTTTTTTCCTTCGTGGATTCGAAGATAAGCTCATGGATTCGAATTGTTCCATCATGGATTTGACAAAGGCTGGTTGAGGAGTCCCGGTAGATCTATGGATTCAGATTAGTTATCCCGTGAGATAGACGTGTTAATGCACAAATTAGTGGATCATTTTGTCAATTCCGTGATTATGTAAGTCAGTCGAATCTCGTGAGCCTCGACGAAGATTGAAAACTTAAGACTTGAAGACTAAAGCAGCTTTCCGCACTCAAGTTGAAGCCAAATCAAGCTCGGAAGGTAAGTTCCATATAGACAGCCTATAGGATCCCAAAACACCCGTATTTATGGCATTCTAATCATTCTAATCTTAGCCATTTAATCCACGGTCTTAAGGTCAAGATGATCAGTCTTGGACCTTCATTAAGTAGGTGCCCAACTATGAAAACAATAGGAAAATCTCCTTAGTGGGGCACACATATTTCAGCTGGAAGTCAGCTTGATTTTTGGGCTAAGTAAGGCCTGCCGACCGACCGGCTGACCGGCCAGTCACTGGTCCTTGACCAGCTGTTTTTAAAGAAGAAAACATCCTCAGTCGACCGGTCTTATGACCAGCCGGACAGTAGGTCAGATGGACCATCCGACCGGCCGGACATTGCAAATATTGTCCAAATACATGTTGGGACAGGTTTGCCGACCGGCCGGACAACGGGTCTGTTGGCCTATCCGACCGGCCGGACAACAGGTCGGATATGATAAAATTAGTCCAGTGAGTTTGTGGTTTCTGGACCACTTACCCGACCCATCTGAGGGCAGGTCGGCTGACAGGTCGGACCTCAAATCCGACCTGCCGGAGGGGCTCACAGGCAGGTCGGAATATGACCATTTTATGTCTGTTTGAGCTCGTTTTTTGGGCCTCTATAAAGGCATATCTTGAAGATTTAATGGTATCACTTGCACACCCATTTAGAGCATTAAGAGAGGCAATTAAGATCTTCACCTAATCTCTTTTGCTCATCATAGTCTTGAGTTCATCCTTCAAACCTAGCCATTAATGGCACTACATTGAGTATTCAAAGTTTGGTTTGAATAAGGAACTCAAGCATGGCATTCATGGCTGTCCCTATTATTGAATCTTCATCTAGAAGTCATTTATAGCCATTGAATGATCAGATTGATTGTTCCTTCATTAACCATTGCATTGTAATAGGCAAATGGAACATCAATACCTTCTCCCACCTACCCGGCACTAGTCTAGGATCATCATATGCATTGGTAGTTGATCGTGGGAGCTTGGAGAGGAGCTAAAGCATTCGTGGAAGCTGAAGTTACTCAACGGCGTTGAATCGGGGCTCATCTCTTGTAAATGTTTAAGCTTATAGAGTTCATTATTTGATTCCCCCTTCCTGTTGAGATCGAGGTCTAGAGATTGTGACCCAATCTCGGAGTTGTCCTTGAGTAGGATGTGTAAGTCCTTGCGTAGGCCTCCGACACGGGAGAATACATGCTTGTCCTTGTGTAGGAGTTGAGGAGTCCTTGTGTAGGCATTAATATTGTGTAGGTTGTAAAGGTTGAGAGGTGAACCTCATTTAAAACCTCCGATAGTGAATGCCGGTTTACTCAAAGGAGTTGGGTACTTGAACTAGGAGTGGAGTAGACTTATAGTCGAACCACTATACATCGTATGCAATGTGGTGAATGCATTTTGTCTATCATTGTCCCTTGTTGATCGATCTTATACGTGCTAAACTGTATGCCCATCTTATGTTTGACAAAATGCTCATATGCCATCTTTGAATGATTAATACAAGCATGCATATGAACTGTTTGACTAAATGCTTCTCTTAGAATAGTTGTCAATCAAATTAGATAATGGGTGATCAATTGCTATCATTTACATGCACTTAATCGTTAAATTATAATATAAATGCAATTAAGCTTTTGAATTTGCAAGAAAAATTAAAAATTCCTATTCACCCCTCCTCTAGGACATAAGCATACCTTCAAGCTTATCTCACTAGCGGTAAAACCACAATTTCAAGACGGTGTTCAATCTCACCCGCTTTTCGCCGCATTATTTGGTATCAGAGCGAGGTTCTTCCTCAGTGATGGCCTCTAGTGCAAGCAACGACAACAACCCTGTCGATGGTGATTCCAGAGAACAACCCCTGACATCAAGAGAGTTCATGGAGTTTCAATGAGAGCATCTTCAAGCTATGCAAGGGCTGCAAGCTTCATTCGATCTCCTCGCTGCAACCTTTGCACCGCAACAATCCTGTAACGACGTCCGCCCTCCTGCGGCAATTGTACCGAGCAATGACATCGTTCACCAAACATCGTCGGTGACCAATAGTCTACCAATTGTAAAAGAAGGTATTACATCTAGCGATGATGAAGTGGAAAAATTTGTGTTTCAATGCCCCAGCAACAGAGAGACACGTGTTGATCGCGATGACAGAGGATTTCGAGGTAAGGGTGAACTCCCTAATTTTAATGGCGCATCGGTATCGAGGATTTCCTCGATTGGTTAACCGAAGTTGAAAGATACTTCGACTACATGAGAGTCTCCGAGGATTTACAAGTGAAACTTGTCGCGTACAAGTTAAAATTGGGCACTTCAACATGGTGGGAACAATTGCAGAATATGCGCACCTGCCAGAATAATCTTCCCATCCGTTCATAGCCTCGGATGATACGCTTGCTGAAATCTCGCTTTTTACCTAGTGACTATGAGCAAGTATTGTTTCATCAATACTAAAACTGCAATCACAGCTCGCTTCTTACCTAGTGACTATGAGCAAGTATTGTTTCATCAATACTAAAACTGCAATCACGGCTCGCTTCTTACCTAGTGACTATGAGGAAGTCGTTTCGTTGCTAAATATTCGATAGAGTTTGATCGCCTCATGACTCGCAACGAGTTATCAGAGACGGAAACCTAGAAAACCACGAGGTTCATTGGCGGTTTAAGGTCCGCAATCCAGGACTAAGTTCAATTGCGATTGGCCTGGACTGTGGATGAAGCCGTTCAGGTTGCCAAACGCATTGAGGTGTAACTGGCAATGACCCCCACATGTGCCAATCCTCCTCTTAGCTATGGCCTCCACAAATTACTCCGCGCAAGATCTGTCCCTTTCCCTTGGAAAGGAAACTGTTGTTGATCATGCTCAACCCCATGTGAACCTCCAAACTACACTAAGGAGTGGCCAAGCACGGTTGCAACGTTCAGCAATCGTACTCGGTCTAAGCAAAATTTTGAATCCATACAGCCGACCGAGGTCCGATCATTGTTTCCGATGTGGATAGCAAGGCCACCTTTTAGATGTTTGCCCTCAACGGTCCGCGGCTAATGTAGTTATCACCACGGACGATGTCCAAGTGGAGCCGAAAAATATTGTTGATGAAGAGCAAGTTGAAGAAGAGGATGAAGGGACTGACTGAATTTCAGGAGATCAGGGTTTGTCTTTGGTTGTACAAGGTATTTCATGTGTGGCCGAAACACGAGTTCATCCTCAGCGCCACAACATTTTCTGCACAAGTTGCACCGTGAATGGAAATGTGTGTGATGTGATTATTAATGGTGGTAGATGCGAGAATATCATATCTCAAATAATGGTGGATAAGTTAAAGCGTAAGACCACACCGCATCCTTTGCCCTATGACATAGGGTGGATTCGAAAAGGGAGCACAACGGAGGTTACCGAGCAATGCCTTGTTTCCTTTTCAATTTGCAAGGCATACAAAGATTACATATGTTGCGATGTGGTAGACATGGACGCTTATCATATGATTCTTGGGCGTCTTTGGCAATTTGATCGGGATGTTGTACATCATGGCCGAGACAATGTCATCACCTTCAACAAGGACGGAAGGAGAATCGTCTTCGCTCCAGGAAACCCGAGTGACGGCTGCCAACGAACCAAGGGAAGGGGACGATCTCTTCTTGTTTTACATGGCACGGCAGCGACGATTCCACAGAAGAGGCAAAACTCAAGGTCGAGTTTCTTTTAAGAGAGGGCGACTGATGTTGCGACACGTCCTCCTGATCGACGCAAGCCCAAAGGTAAGAAAAGGGACTCAAGAGTGGGTCCAGAAGAACCCGAGAAAGACCCCAAAAGAAGGCCGAAATGAATTTCAGAAGAAGGTAATTCATTATAGAAATCTCATTGTTGTGTGGTCCACCTTAGATTATCTGCTTCACTTTTAGGATCATGCCATGGCAAGACGAATGGACAGCGTAGATATTCAACATATACATTCAGGTGGGCTCTGTTGTGTGGTCCACCAGAGATTATCTACTTCACTTTTGGGGTCATACCATAAGATGAGTTGGTGAAACGGATGGACGGCATAGATATACAACAAATGCATTGAGGTGGGCCCCACGGTCAGGGTAAGTCGCTATTAAGTGTGGAGATAGATTCACACAAGTCAATGGTCGGGCACCCGATATTCATGATATTTGAGCATCAGCCGCTGGACTATTTTGTGAAAGGTCGGGCGCCCAGCGGTTAAAGTGGTTGGGCGCCCGATAATACACTGTTTTATGTTTTTTGTTGCTGGACCTATTTTGTAATGGCCAGGCGGCCGACCCAATTATAACTGGGCGCCCAATCGACCACGGACTTAAAGTGCGGGTTTCCTATTTTGTGTTCTAATTGTGGGGTTTACTATTTAAATGGGTGTAAATCGGGATTAGGATAGGGGATTAGGGTTTCTATACGTCCAAGGTGAGAAAGAGGCTAGAGGATTAGCAAAAGGGCCATCTCTGTACATGGAAGCATAGGAGAAAGTAAGTGCATTGCTTGTAACTTCATTCTTCTTCATAGTGTAGTTTTGCACCGTGGTTTTTTACTCTTGTTGGAGTTTTTCCACGTAAATTTCTGTCTTGTGCATTGTTGGTTTGTGTGATTCCTCTTCTAGTTATTATTTTTTCTTGTTTATCGTTTGTGGGTGAGACCGGAGATTGGATCTTGGTTCACCGGTGTTGTTGGCATGCTGCGCAACAACTGGTATCAGAGTTATTGGTTTAGTTCAAGTGGTAGCGATGACGAAAGAAGGAAAAACTAGAATTGAGAAGTTTGATGGTTCAAACTTTGCCTTCTGGAAGATGCAGATGGATGATTATTTGTATCAGAAGGACCTCTACATTCCTCTAGGAGGAAAAGACAAGAAACTAGAGACGATGACAGATGATGAATGGGCTTTAGCGGATCGGAAGGCTTTAGGAACGATCCAACTCCCTTTGTCTAAGAGTGTCGCCTTCAATATATTTAAATTAAAGACCACAAAAGAATTAATGCAGGCTTTGGCTATGATGTATGAGAAACCCTCGGTATCCAATAAGGTTCATCTTATGAAATGGCTATTCAACATGAAGATGTCAGATGGTGGGGGCGTGGCTGAACATCTAAACGAGTTCAATACAGTCACCAGCTAATTGGAATCCGTTGGCATTACTTTTGATGATGAGGTTAGGGCACTATTGATCTTGTCTAGTTTGTCAGACTGTTGATATGGTTTGGTGATTGCCGTGAACAATTCATCAGGGTTTACGAAGTTGAAATTCGATGATGTGGCCGGTCTAATTCTCAGTGAAGAATCTAGAAGGAAGGCATCGGGAGTTTCAGGGGATTCCGGGAATGCTCTAAATGTTGAAGAAAAAGGAAGATCTTCAAACAAAGGTAGCAATAAACATGGGCGTTCTAAGTCGAGGAATAAGTCCAAGGGACCGAAAGATAAGGACGGGTGTTGACATTACGGGAAGAAGGGGCACATGAAGCGTAATTGCAGGTCGCTTAAGAAACAAAAAGGAAGTTCTCAAGGTGGGAAGGATTCAGTGAATCTATCTAAGGAAAGTGACACAAAGGCATTGATCTTGCCTCTTGATGCACGTAATGAGTCTTGGGTTATAGACTCGGGTGCTTCGTTTCATGCCACTTCGTTAAAAGAAATTCTTCGTGACTATGTTTCAGGTGACTTCGGGAGAGTCTACTTAGGTGATGATGAACCATGCAGTATTATTGGCAAGGGTCTAAGTCAGAAAGATGGAACGGTCTTGAAGTTGAGGGATGCCAAACATGTACCAAGTTTGAGACGGAATTTGATCTTAGTGGGGCAGTTGGCTGATACCGGATATGTGACGACATTCACGAGCGATGCATGGAAAGTCACAAAAGATGCCTTGGTAATATCTTGAGGCAAGAAGGAAGGTACCTTATATGTGACTTCTTGATCGTACAGTTCACTCGCAGTCGCATCAACTGGAGTTAATGGGTAGTTATAGCATCAGAGGTTGGGACATATGAGTGAAAAGGGGATGAAAGTGCTATTGTTAAAGGGGAAGCTACCAGGGTTGAAGGCAATCGATCTGAAATTCTGCAAGGACTGCGTGTATAGCAAGTAGAAGAGCATAAGTTTCAAGAAGTCAGGACGCGCTCCAAAGACACATCTGTTGGAGCTTGTACAAACTGAAGTGTGGGGACTGGCACATGTATTATCTCTTGGTGGTTCACGTTATTTTGTTTCTTTCATTAATGATGTTAGTAGAAAACTGTGGGTTTACTTCTTAAAGCACAAGTCTGATATATTTGATGTATTTAAGAAGTGAAAAGTTATGGTAGAAAATGAGACCGGTAAAACTGTGAAGTGTCTCAGATTGGATAATGGGGAAGAGTATTGTGATAAGAGGCTTGAGGAGTATTGTGCAGTAAATGAGATCAAACACCAGAAAACGGTGTGGCTGAGCGCATTAACAGGACCATCCTTGAGTGCGCTAGGAGCATGAGGTTACATGCAGGGTTACCCAAGACGTTTTGGGCAGATGCTGTGAATACTGTCGTATATCTCATCAATAGAAGTCCCTCAGCACCATTGGATGATGGGCTACCAGAAGAAACGTGGACTAGAGAAGAGGTGAACCTTACACATCTTAGAGTGTTTGGTTGCACTTCTTATGTTCACATTGATGCAGAGTACAGAAACAAGCTAGATGCGAAGTCCAGGAGGTGCACGCTTATAGGCTACGGGCAGAATGATTTTGGCTACCGGTTTTGGGATACCGAGAACCGAAAAATCATCAGAAGTAAGGACGTAGTCTTTAATGAAAAAGTGATGCATAAGGACAGTGTGCAGAAAAAGCAGAACAAGGCCGATAAGAAGAAATTTGTAGAGTTGGAAGAGTTATCGGACACGGGTGTTACAGTGCCACAGGATGAGCATGCACAAGAGCATGATGAGGCAGAGCCGCAGACACTGGTTGTGAGGAGGTTTACTCGGGAGAGGAGACCCAAGGTCTGATACTCACCCTCCTTACATTATCTACTGCTGACAGATAACGTTGAGCTAGTGTTTTGAAGAGGCGTTACGGTCAGATATATGGGTTAAGTGGGATCAAGCCATGGTAGATGAGATGGACTCTCTTGAGTCTAATCGTACGTGGGAGCTAGTTACTCTACCCAAGGGTAAGAAAGCTCTTCATAACAAGTAAATTTACAGACTGAAGGAGGAACACGATGGTTCGAAACGGTACAAGGCTAGACTGGTTGTGAAAGGGTTCCAACAAAAAGCAGGTATCGATTTCACATAAATATTTTCACTTGTAGTGAAGATGTCTATGATTCGCATGGTTTTGAGTATAGTGGCTGCAGAAGACTTACATCTAAAGCAGCTAGATGTTAAGATAGCCTTTCTTCATGGAGACCTTGAAGAAGAGATATACATGCATCAGCCGACATGATACGTGGCACCAGGAAAGGAGAACAAGGTGTGTAGACTGAAGAAGAGTCTATATGGCCTGAAGCAGGCCCCCAGGCAGTGGTACAAGAAGTTCGACAGTTTCATGTCGGAAAACGGGTACAGGAGATGTCATGCAGACCACTGTTGCTACTTGAAGAAGTTTAATATGTCGTACATCATTCTTCTTCTGTATGTTGATGATATGCTTGTGGCCGAATCAAGCATGAAGGACATCTCAGATCTTAAAAGACAACTGTCTAGAGAGTTTTCCATGAAGGATTTAGGATCTGCAAAACAAATTCTAGGCATGAGGATAAAACGTGACAGGAAAAACAAGAAGCTAATTTTGTCATAGGCAGAATACATAGTCAAGGTACTTCATCGATTCAACATGGGAGGTGGTAAGCTGGTTAGCACTCCATTAGCCAACCACTTCAAGCTTTCTAAGGAGCAAGGCGCTAAGACGTAGGAGGAACGAGACTACATGGCTAAAGTCCTTTATGCGTCAACTATAGGGAGCCTCATGTATGTTATGGTTAGCACGAGGCCAGATATTGCTCAAGTAGTGGGAGTTGTTAGCAGGTATATGAACAACCCCGGGAAGGAACATTAGGAAGCTGTGAAGTGGATCCTCAGATACCTGGTAGGTACTGTAGATATATGGCTGTGTTATGGAGGATCAGAAATCAAGCTATAAGGCTACGTCGACCTAGATTTGGCAGAGGATATCGACAGCAGAAGGAGCACTACAGGGTATGTCTTTACCCGGGGTAGTGCTGCAGTTAGTTGGATCTCTCAGTTACAGAAGATAGTATCCATCAGTATAACGGAAGCAGAATATGTTGTAGCTACAGCAACATGCAAGGAGATGGTGTGCATGCAAAGTTTTATGGAAGAGTTAGGGAAGAAGCAAGCAGATTGCAAGCTGTACAGTGACAGTCAGAGTGCAATACACTTGGCTAAGAATTCAACCTTTCATTCGAAGACCAAGCATATTAACATCAGATATCACTTCATACGTTCGTTACTGGAAGATGGATCGATTGCTTTGGAGAAGATTCATACAAGTGAGAATCCTGCAGATATGTTGACCAAGGCGGTCAGACAAGAGAAGTTGAAGCTCTGTTAAGCTTTGATTGGTCTTCAGGCTTGAAGACTAAGAGGTGGTGCACTCTGGGTGTAGAAGACGAAGAATCATGTGGTGATGTCTCCAAGTGGGAGATTGTTGAGTGTGGAGACAGATTCACACAAGTCAATGGTCGGGCGCCTGGATGGTCTGATGACCGAGCGCCCGATATTTATGATATTTGAGCATCAGCCGCTGGATTGTTTTATGAACGGCCGGGCGCCCGGCGGTCAAAGTGGTCGGGTGCCCGATAATATACTGTTTTATGTTTTTTTTTGCTGGACGTATTTTATAATGGCCGGGCGCCCGATCGGCCGCGGACTTAAAGTGTGGGTTTCCTATTTTGTGTTCTAATTGCGGGGTTTACTATATAAAGGGGTGTAAATCGGGATTAGGATAGGGGATTAGAGCTTCTATACGTCCAAGGTGAGAAAGAGGCGAGATGATTAGCAAAATGGTCATCTCTGTCCATGGGAGCATAGGAAAAGGTAAGTGTATTGCTTGTAACTTCGTTCTTCTTTATAGTGGAGTTTTGCACCGTGGTTTTTTTTTTTTTTTTTTTTATCTTTGTTGGGTTTTTCCACGTAAATTTCTGTCTTGTGGATTCTTGGTTTGTGTGATTTCTCTTCTGGTTATTTTTTTTTTTTTCTTATTTATCGTTTGTGGGTGAAATCAGAGATTGGATCTCGATTAACTGGCGTTGTTGGTGTGCTGCGGAGCAGTCGCGCCATTGGTGGACAAACAATGTTGGTTGAAATGAGGAGTGCCGATTGTTCCAGTTCTCAAGTGTTCCACAAGCAAGGTTATCCATGGGAACAGAGACACGTGTGCACTGGCGGAGTATAAATCATCGCTGTGCATGTACGCAAGCGCTGCACACGTGTGCACTGGCGGAGTATAAATCATCGCTGTGCATGTACGCAAGCGCTGCACACCTGTGCACTGGCGGAGTATAAATCATCGCCGTGCATGTACGCAAGCGCTGCACACGTGGCAAGAACTTAGACTAATCCAGTCCGTTCAAATGGTGGGACAGGTTAGCCTAAAGTGAGAGAATCCAAAGTCAGCTGAGAGAATCTGTTTACGTGTCTGGTTGGTGGACCACAAAACGTAGAATTGAAATGACAAGCAGCCGACTGACGAAATTTCAAGCGTTCACCGCGTGGGGCCCACAGATGGACGGTCTCACCGTTCGTCACATGTCCAAAAAGTGGGTTCGCGTGTGAATGCAGAAAAAGAAAAGCAGAGGAAGAACGCCAAGTACTGTAGTAAAATCCAAGCCGTTACTGAGGTTGGAAGCACTGCCGACATGTCGCATCTCTCCACTACCCACACGTGCACCACTTGCAAGAGAAAAGATAAACTGTCGGGAGGGAAAACGGGCAAACCGTCCGTATCACAGACACATGTGGCTCTCTGGTACTCCGAGCCTGATATCTGTCCAACCAATGCTTCTACTCCGACCATACATGATCAACGGCTCAGATCTTTCCCGTGAGAGAGCAGAGATGAAACTCAAAACTGAATAAGCGAGATTAAGAGAGTAATCAAGATTATAATTTCATTAGAGAAGATAATTGAGGTTTACAGGCGCACCCGAAATCTCGCGTCATTATAGAAAAGGACATCATTGGTAAGATGACATGTTACATGTTCGCATGGCACGTAAACACGGTGACGTGCAATTCATGTCTGAGATTGTTTATGATGGAATCAAATCCAGTTTTGGTGGGCCCAATATTCTCAATGTCATGGTGGGCTTTTAATAGATCGTAGAGCATTAAGACAACTGTCATGAAGTGCCTTATTCCAACGTCAGATGTTACACGTATACAGACTATTCATTATGTAGGCCACACTGTGGACGTGCCACGTACCAAAAATCTAGGTATTGAACTCATCAAGTGAATTTGGGTTGTTGGGCTTTTTCTAACCACCTATTTTTCTTGATTACATCCAATCTGTCATATGAATGGATCAGGAATATTTGATTCAGTTAATATTAGCGATTTACCCCACTTCATGAATGGCTCAAATCTTTTCCACGTGTGTCATCCATATGTGGGAATCAGGAATGGGAAGGCATGTGGTTGTCTCGTGTAGATCTCACATGTGCTTAGGCCAGATGGTCACAAAAACAGCAGACGGCCAGCTGCATGAAACCATGGCTTGATTCAAAGGATATGAGGCCCACCTAATTCAACGGCTGTATTAAACCATATGGAGGCCGTAAGTTAGATTTAGGGAATGTATACAACTGGCTGAAGCCGCTCATTCCACAGATGACTGAGAATACTGAGAACATGTGGACGTGAACTGAAATTGTTAGGTAAAAATGTATATGGGCTGTCTTAGAATCTGAAACACTATCCTGACCATCTGATCAATAAGCTTTTCTCAGACTAAATGTGAGCCGTTGTTGATTTTTTACTTTTTTAAGGTCTATATGTATGCCCCTGATTAAAGGGTTAGGATAGTCGATGTTACATGTATATAGGTCATTCATTGTGTAGGCACACTGTGAACGTGCCACGTACCAAAAATCTAGGACTGATCGAGTGAATTTGGGTTGTTGGGCTTTTTCTAAGCACCTATTTTTCTTTTCTACATCCAATCTGTCGGATGAATGGATGAGGAATATTTGTTCCAGTTAATATTGGTGATCTGCCCCACTTCATGAATGGCTCAAATCTCTTACACGTGTGTCATCCATATGTGGGAATCAGGAATGGGAAGGCATGCGGTTTTCTCGTGTAGATCTCACATGTGCTAGGCCAGATGGTCACAAAAACAGCAGGTGGCCTGCATGAAACCATGGCTTGATTGAAAGGATATGAGGCCCACCTAATTCAAGGGTTGTATTAAACCATATGGTGACCCTAAGTTACGCTTAGGGAATGTATACAACTGGCTGAAGCCGCTCATTCCATAAATGATTGAGAATACTGAGAACATGTGAATCTTACGTGAACTGGAATTGTTATGTAAAGATGGTATACGGGCTGTCTTAGAATCTGAAACACTATCCTGACCATCTGATCAATAAGCTTTTCTCAGACTAAATATGAGCCGTTGTTGATTTCTTTTATTTTTTTAAGTTCCATATGTATGCCCCTGATTACAGGGTTAGGATCGATGGTTAGGAAAAATGATATTTTAGGTCTATTAACTTAATGATTAGATTTGATAAATCAAGGGTTGAGATTGTCATACACTAAAGGTCAAGATTGTTATTCACTAAGGGTCGAGATTGTCAATATGTGAAGAAGGGTCGAGATTGTCATCCACTAAAGGTAGGGATTGTCATCCACTAAAGGTTGAGATTGGCAATGTGTGAAGAATGATCAGGATTCTCATCCACCAAGGGTCGGGATTGCCATACACGATTGGCAATGTGTGAAGAATAGTCGAGATTGTCATCCACTAAGGGTCGGGATTGTTATCCATGAAGGGTCGAGATTAAAAATGTGTAAAGAAGGTCAAGATTGTCATCTACTAAGGGTTGATCCGCTCCGTCCATTCTCTCTAAAATTTGAAGAAATGTAACTATCTAGAAGATAACCGAAAACTTGCGATTAGGTTACCGACAACATAATAAAAAAGAATGTATTGTTATAGAAATCGTTTAGCCTTTTCCATCATTGTGGGCGACCAGTACCTTAAAATATAGTGAATCCAACACAAAATCAACAAAAACCTAGGCTATGAATGGATTGGATCTATCATTAGATGGTCCATTTAATCAAATGGACACAACTTTTGCATCCGGAAAGGTAACATCTTAACTTTTACAAAACCTTTTGATCTTTTGGTCCAAAGTTGTAACTAATTGAAATGGTATATACTACATTCTGTGATGCCCACAGTGATGTTTATATGTCATCCAACCAGTTCATAGTAATAAAGATACAGGGTGAAAGGAAAAAAAAAACAAAAACAAATATCATATTTATCCAAATGGTTTGGGGTCAATAATAAATTTTCAATGGTTTAGGACAAATCACCCTCTTTTGTGGTGTGATCCACTTCATGTACTAAAATTTTCCATTATGTATTATAATTACCTCTTGAAAGGGAAGAAAGGTATGGATATTAATCCGCGCCAGCTTCTTCTCATTGAGGAGTTACGTATCAAATCTATTGACGATGATGGATACCAAATTGGACAAAAAGGAGTCATGGCTCTTCCTCATTGGCCGCACCACAATAGTAGTCTGGCGGGCGACCTTATTTGTTGGAACCCGATCCTAAATACCTACCCACATGTGACATGTCTCATTCTGATTTAAGTGGGTTCCATCCTTCCCAACGAAAAAGGGATTTGGAGTTAGGACAGACTCCAATCATCTACAGCACCTAACACATGTTTTATGCTGACTGTAGAACACCTGAACTTGCAACGCCCACTATATTGAATGTGTAAAATCCACTCAGTCCATCAGGTACAACTCTCATCCTAGGACCGGCGGCCAAAAATAAAAAAAAGTTAGAACATAAGAAATAAATAATATGATATAAATTTAGAAGAATTTAGAGGTAGATACCCTAAAGCCAAGTGTGGCCCAACATAATTTTTGTGAGAAATCCAACTT
Source organism: Liriodendron chinense (assembly GCA_003013855.2). Classification (NCBI taxonomy): domain Eukaryota; kingdom Viridiplantae; phylum Streptophyta; class Magnoliopsida; order Magnoliales; family Magnoliaceae; genus Liriodendron; species Liriodendron chinense. The sequence goes on along the minus strand of PVNU02001639.1, from coordinate 13,288 downwards.
GTCTATCGTTTTGCTAGCAAATGTTAGGATACTAGCTCAAAAGTAAGGCATATCCAAAACTCAAATGAGTCCGGATCCTCTGCTATTACTGAGCAAAGAACCTCTGCTACTGCCTCTGACACTGTCAGGCTGAGGTGGCCCAATCAAAGAGGTGAAAAGCAGGGTTTCTCTGCTTGATAATAGCAGAGGATCTGGATTCAACTCAAATAGGACACGTGGCAGGATAAAGTGGAGAGAGAAATGTCTATGGCTGAAACCTTCATGGAGTCTACCGTGATGTTTATATGCCATCCAAACTGTTCATAAGGTCTTTTAACTGTAAAGGCTAGAATATTAGCCTGATTTGAAACTTCTGTGGCCCCATGAATTTTTGTGAGAAATCCAACTTGTCCATCGTTTTGCTAGCTCATGTTAGGATACTAGCTCAAAAGTAAGGCATATCCAAAACTCAAATGAATCTAGATCCTTTGCTATTACCGAGCAGAGAACCTCTACTGCTGCCTCTTTGTGGCCTCTGACACTGTCAGGCTGAGGTGGCCCAATCAAAGAGGTGAAAAGCAGGATTTCTCTGCTTGGTAATAGTAGAGGATCTGGATTCAACTCAAATAGGACACATGACACGATAAAGTGGAGAGAGAAATGTCTATGGATGAAACCTTCATGGAGTCTACCATGATGTTTATATGCCATCCAGACTATTCATAAGGTCTTTCAACTGAAAAAGCTAGAATATTAGCATGATCTAAGACTTTTGTGGCCCCACGAATGTTTCAACCGCATATGTTCAATCCCTACTTTCTTTCTTTTTTTCTTTTTTTTTTTTTTTATTGTTGGGCCTACTTGGGTTTTTTGTCAGCTTCAGTTTTGGGTTCATATTTTAACATGAGTTGAAAAAAACAGATGGATGGGCTGGGTTTCTTACAAACATTACAGTGAGCCCCACTTATCTTTGGGCCCGCAGGAATTGGGTCACCAGCAATCGGCATGGGATTTATTCAACATCTCGTACGGTTGCATGCAAATGCCATTTCTTACGGACGCGGCTTCAATGGATCCCTGACTGTGGGGTCTGCCTTGATGTATGTGCCTCAGGTCAGGATCCTCTATTGGCTTTCAAGCAGGAAACCCTGTTTGGAGCCTTTTCATTGGTCCACATCATCACATAGGTCTGCAACCCTATCACATCCTCAATGCAACCTGGTCATACCTGAGTGCAACCTGGTCACATGACATCATGCAGTGTGATGTGGACCAATAAAAAGGCTCCAAGTAGGGATTGCAGTGTGATGTGGACCAATAAAAAGGCTCCAAGCAGGGAATCCCTGCTTGGAAGCCAACAGAGGATCTGGACTCATGTGCCTTTCATCCATGTGGTGCATCTGTTTTGACAGCTCATTCCAGGGCATGATCCTAAAAATGAAGCATAGCCAAATCTAGGTGGACCACAACACAGGAAACTGTACTGATTGATCATTAAAAACTTCTTATGAGCAACAAAAGTTTTGGATCAAGTTAATATTTGTGTGGTCCCTACATCCAGATATTTGTAACCTTACCAATAAGTTGGATGAAAAATGAACATTCCTGTGGCATTAGGAAGTTTTTAATAGTGGGTATTGTGTGGTCAACCTGAGATTTGGATCTAGTTTCAATTTTTGGACTAACGCCCTAAAATCAGTTGTCAAAACGGATGGACGGAGTGGATGTAAAGCACATACATCATGATGGGCCCAACAGTCAAGGATCCATCGAACTTGGTGGATGCCCGATTCACGGAAGCCATGCCCATTTTCCACAACCGTAGATTATTCAAAGTTTGATAAGATGGGTCCCATAGAGTCCGAATTAGGGTGAAGTTGATGCAGGGGGATGTGGTGAGGTCGATCACCATCTTCCTCACGGGATAACTACTTTGAATCCACAAGGCTTCATGGACTCCTCAACAAGACTTCCTCAAATCCATGAGAAAAATTCTCAAATTCACGAGAGAAAATTGATAAAACCCAAAACTACATTGAATAATAATATGAAAGTTAACATTAAAAATAAATTTAACAATCTTATATATCCCTAAACAAACTTTAATTTGTACTTATTAAAGATAATTAGCTTTCTGAAATAAAAAGTTACTAAAAATAGTAAAATTCTGATTAAAGACTACTAATAAGTAAACTCTTTCTAACAAAAAAAAAAAAAAAAAAAAAAACTAACAAGTAGACTCTTTCTACCAAAAAAAAAGTACTCTTTCTACAACTCACTACTCAACAAAAATAGAAACTACTAAATAAACAAAATCTCTAAATGAGGAAACATACTAAAAATTGGAATATAAAAAATAGCAGGTTTTCCTAAAATTTTGTTTTTCTATTGTAACCATGCATTTTCTGTTGAAACGGACAGAAACGATCCAAGAAAGCGGGTGCACTCATCCCAAAACAAAATTTCAGTAGGAATCTATATGCTATGTGTCCCGTAACTCCTCCTAAATCAAAAGTTATGGCCGATTTACGGTCCGCCTTCTTTTGGTCCATCCATGTGAAAGTTGTCGATTTTGTCAACTTCTCCTTGATCTTTATTTAGTCCATGTGTGATAGGAATGTGCTTGATCTACGCCCTTCATCAGGGTATTCTTGTCCTACATCACAAGTTCATCCCTTCATCTTGGTAGGGGCAGGATACACGGTCCACCCATTTTCTAAGGGTGTGGTGGGATTCATGACCATGAAGCCCACTATGATGTATGTGCTTTATATCCACTTTATCCATCCTTTTTGAAAGCTCATATGATTCAAAAAATGAAGCAGACCTAAATCCCAGGTACAACATGTTATAGGAAATTATAGTGGTAATTGACCATTAAAAACTTTTCATAGGCCACAAATATTTTGGATCAGGATGATATTTGTGTTTTTTCTTCATCTACGTCCTTGTGACCAAATAAACATTCTAGTGGCCCCATGAAGTTCTTAATGGTGGGGACTCAATCACTACTGTTTCATGTGGTATGGTACACCTAAGATTCAAATCTGCTTCATTTTTTGAATCATGCCCTAAAATGAGTTTTCAAAATGGATGGACAGTGTGGATGTAAGGCACATACATCACAGTGGGCCCCATAGTTATGAATCCATTGACCATGGATCCCCCAAACTGTGCCCATTTTCCATGGATGCTGATTATTCAAAGTCTTGTACAGTGAGCCCCGTAGAGCCGTTGCCCTGCCCGTCCGTCCTGGCAGCGGTTCCACCTGCAATCAACTTTTCCCCCCCATGTGAGGACAGATTTCAGTCCCCTATGTTTTCCACTTGAGATTTGGATCTACTTCATTTTCTGGACTATAGCATAAAATGAGTTGTAAAAACTGATGGGCGGCATGGATGTACAACACATACATCAAGGTGGGGCCCACAGTTAGGGCAACACCCACTAACATGTTATGGGTAACTTCTAGTGGGACGTGGATTGCCAGCAAAAGCCTGTAGCAGAAACTTCCTATTAGGGGAAGTTAAGTGGGGCCCATTGTGATGTTTATAAAAAAATTCACTATGTCCCTATGTCTTTCCAAATCAGGTTAGGACATGGGCCCCTTGGGTAAAATTATCAAATTTCACATATTTTTATTAAACAAATTTTTTTGAATTCAATACTAAATTTCAGTGTTTAGAAAAATTTTCGGACAAATTACCAAGCTGGCATATTCTAGCCCCATATCCGTACATAAAATCGAGTACATGATAAATCTAGTACTTAAATTAATTTCAGATTTTTTTTTTTATTCAGTTTACCAAATGCACCCTAAGAAGGAAGGTGTATGGATGGAACGTGCAAGGGCATCACTTCCTGGCCTAGGGTGTTCGTCTGGTAGGGCTTACTGTACAGATGCCAGGTTGCCTAAAGAGATCTGACCTATAGGATGATCTTGATTGCCTGATTGGGCCTAACTTTAATTTCCACTTTGTTAAATGTTGACCACCGGAAGTAAGTTGTAAGCCACCAATTGGATGCATGAGAATATATGATAGGGGTGTATTGGCGGTCCACCGGATGAAGGAATTACATGGTACCCAAGTAGTGGATTTCTAAAGTCCTTCCACTGCTCTAACAATCTGAATTATTGACATGATAGGCGAACAAAGGATGGAACAAGCCCCAAATGCCCATTAAAGTGGATACAATCAAATAGACGGCTTGGATCTTTGATCCGTCAGGTCCCTTTGAATAGAATCCATTTGTTGATTGTAATCAGCCTATATAATAAACTACTGGATAACTATTGATTTTAATCAACCCGTTCAAGAGTCCATTGCATTTCACACATGAGATCCCTAGCAGAAATAAAAGGGGCTGCTTCAAGTTGGCAGCTGAGACCAAACACCAAGCTTTCATCATGAATATAAGAATATTAATACATAAGATGTATTTTTTTATTTTTTTGTAAAACCATTCGTAATAAAATTTGAATGACCATTCTATCTAAGTAGTGTCACTTCATTATGATCCTGTTACATAGTATAGAATAATAGAGTAATATGGATATTAGAGTCACCTAAAATACTAAGCATACTCACACTACAACTAGAATGGAATCTACAACTAGAATGGAATCGATTTATCACTTGAAAATAATTGGTCTTGCAGCACAGGCAGTGTAATTCACACCCGTGATTTATCAGGCATTCATTATTTACACAGTCATCACACCGGATTCATGTAATCAACCAATAATCTATTTCTATTGCAGCACAGACTCACATGATCTGACTGTCGACTAAGCCAATTGTGTTGATCACTGTGAGTTATCTGGATCATCTTATAAATTAGTTCAGAGGTATATCTCATACGTGTGTGTGTGTCTATATATATATATATATATATATATATATATATATATATATATATATATATATATATATTCATCTTGACACAACTCACAACTCAACAGTCTACGCCAGGTGAGAAGTGTACCAAACTTTTAAATGACCGAGTATTGGTCACATATGAGTAAGACGTCCAATCAAAATGTCTATGTATTCACGTCTGAGTGCGGAATGTCCGTGTTGAAAGCACAGGAAATTCTAATGCCCGCACTTCTCATTGGTACATGTTATTTCCATTGACTCTAGCTAACAAAATACACTGAATCTCTCTCCTGATTAGATTGCCTGCTAAACAATAGAGCTTTTAACGTGTTAAAGTACTTCTCCTAGGCCCACCAGGATTTTTCTATTAGATCCACACCGTCCATCAATTTGTTCAGATGAATTTAGAGTATGAATCCAAAAACGAGTTACATCCAAAGCTCAAGTGGACCACAACACAAAAAGCAATAAGAATTAAACAAACTACCATTGAAAACTTCCTAGGGCCAACTGTGATGCTTATTTTCCATACAACCTATTCATAAGGCCACCCATACCTGGATGAGGGTAAAACACAAATATCTGATTGATCAGAGCCGTCTTTGGCCACAAGAATTTTTCAATGGTAGCATCAATTCCTACTGTTTCCTATGGTGTGGTCCACTTGAGCTTTGGATCTGCCTTGTTTTTAGGCTCGTATCCTAGAATGATCTGCAAAACTGGATGGACAGTGTGGTTCTAAGAAATGCATCATCCTCGGGCCATATAAATTTCACAGGCTAAGAAATTCCATTGCTTGCTTGAGAGAGAAGAAAAGTAGTGTTGATGATGTATGTATTAGATCCACATCATTCATCCATATTCCATACCTTCTAGGACCTTAGACGACAGACCAAAAAAAAAAAAAAAAAAACCAAGGCTCAAGTGGGCCACACTACACGAACCAAACAGTGGAAATTGGATGTCTACTGTTGAAAACTTCTTGGAGTCAAAGAAGACTCTAATCAAGCTGATATTTGTGTTTTCCCTTCATTTAGGTTTGTGTGACTTTATGTAGAGGTTACATGGCAAATAAACCTCACAATGGACCCTAGAAAGGTTTCAATGTTTGTTGTTCAATTGCCACTGCTTGCTATGATGTGTGGTCCACTTGAACTTTGGATGTGCCTCATTTTTGGGTTCATGCTCTAGAATAATCTTAAAAAATTGATAGATGGTGTGGATCTAATACATAAATCATGGTGGGGCTAGAGAAGTTTTACACATTAAAAGCTGGATTGTGTAGCACACTATCCACCCAGTGAGAGAGAAAATCAGCATGTTTTGTTAGCTGGCATCATCAGCTTCTATGACATGGACCAACGGCAAGACCGCACTGAATTTTCCTTTGCCTTCAATGCAAACTATTCGCACTCAAGTGTGAAATAATCACGTCCACATGTACAAAGAAATATGTGCACATATTAATATTAAATTAGCCGGCAGCATAAAATCTGATAGGAAGGTGTCCTCCACTCGGTCCCACCCAACACATCTGCCATACATGAAAACTCCATGAAGACTTCATCGAATAATGTAGACGGTCCACGTTCATGCACAAGAAAGTGAAGGATGAAGACTTTATTGCGTGATGTCGAAGGTCTGCGCTCATGGACAAGAAAATGAAGGATCCTTACCCTTCCTGATTGGATCACATCAGTTTTCTTGTTTCTCTTGAAGAACTTTCGCCAGACTCCTATGCGAGTTTAGCACTGTTTAAAAAGACTCATCATCCTCACCTATGGACCTAGCGGACAGCTATCCACATCATTAAACTTGTGTGTCCCATTGCAGGTGGAGCATATATCTAAAATTACAATGATCAAGTGATCCTAACAATAGTGGCTAACAAATGGACTGTTAAAGTGAAACCAAAGTGGTCCAAAATCAAAGGGAAGAATCAGATGGTTAATAATATCCTCTCAGTGCAATTTTTCTGTGATGCTCCATCCACAGTTGGGTCAGTAATTAGAATGGTCTGGATTGCCATACAACTATGCCATGTGTATGATTGAAGAATCACCACCAATTTTTACAAAGTGAAAAACCATCATAAAGCCTAGCCTTGCCCTGTCTAAAGATTGGATCTTTGCTTATGTCATTTTCATTCCGGTTGGAGTTTGCAGAGAGATTCCTTATTACTTTTCCACGCAACCGTAGAGCCCACCATTGCATAAGACAATTTTTTTTTTTTTTAACCCCTGCATAAGAATAGTGACATGTGAGGTCCATGGTTTTACGATCAAGACCGTTGATATCTAATCATTCCCATTGTGGATAGATACCGAAAATCATCTAGATTAATTGGAAGATGCTCGCCGAAAATTATTCCCTGCGACTTTCAGGCATTCTCCAAGTGGACCTCAAGCCTAACGTAACCCCCCTCTAAACCGTATCTCCTGCAACAATCAGCCCCAATCCAGCGGCCGCAATCTATCTGTTCCAGCGTGTCCGCAATGCTAACTGGAAGAGCCTGACGTCGAAACTTCCAGTTACACTCTATCATGGGAGGGAGACCTCAAAAGAATAAAAGATCAGTTTCCCTCATATTGAGCAATGATACCAGTCCAACTTCTCGGCTATGACTCTCACATCAATTCATTGAGCATAACCTTCCTTTACTCGTGAAGTCATGGAAGCCCCTTTACCAAAAAAGTATCGAATGCCCAGCATTGTCTCTTATACTGGTATCGGTCACCCTCTCGAGCATCTAGAGACGTACATGTCTCTCATGGAGTTAGAAGGATATAGCTCGGAGATTATGTGCAAAGCTTTCTCTTTAACCTTGAAGAACGCTGCACGTACTTGGTTCTATGGTAAAACCCCGGTCAATAGAATCATTTTCTCAATTGTTGGATCTCTTCCTATCCCAATTTATGAGAAGCATTCGCACAAAGAAACTAGCATCTCATTTATCGGATCTGAAGCAGCGCCATAATGAGGCAATTAAAGAATTTACAGTTCGATTCACAGCCGAAGCCGTTCAAACCGAAGGTTACACCGAGGATAAAGGCCTCACCGTTCTGATCGCAGGAATAAGGAGTGAAAGGTTTTACTTCTCCCTAGATAAAAATCTTCTGAAAACGTGGCCAAATTCCAAGCTAAGGCCCAAAAATACATTAACACTGAAGAAGTGGCCCTCACTCGACATGACGGCTAAGGGAAGAAACGTAAATTCAAAGAAGCATCTCCCTCTGACAAAAAGTATCGTCATGATCAACGTGATCGTTCTCCCCAAAAGCCGTTCACAGGGAGATATCATAATTATACCCCTCTCGATCAGTCTCTAGAGAAGGTACTGGTGGAAATTAAGAACAAATCTTATGTTAAGTGGCCTCCAAGGATCAAATCTGATCTGGAAAAGAGAGATAAGAGGAAGTTCTGTTACTTTCATAAGGATTATGGGCATAACACTCAAGACTATATATCCCTTGAAGATCAAATAGAGTCGCTAATTCGCAAGGGGCATCTTCGTGAATATGTTGCATAGAAAAATCAATCCCCCCAGAAATTCAGCACATCAATGCATCGAGACAGTCAACCTTAGAGGGAAAGGTCGCCGCAACACTGTCAATCGCAAGAAGATGCAAAGACAGCTAGCAAAATTAGAACTATTGTGGTCGATCCTACTTGTGGAGGTGATTCCCAAGCTGCAAGGAAAACTTACGCACTTAAAGCATATAAAAAACTTCAACACGTTTACTGGATGGAGAAATCATCTAGCTCATCAGCATCAAACAATCAACCAATTTCCTTCTTCGAAAAACACACCGAAGGAATTCACTTTCCCTATGAAGATTCCATCGTGGTAACGCTAAAGGTAGCCAATTATCTAACCCATCGTATCATGTTGAATATAGGTAGCTCTATTCTGAGGGCCCTATGACAAGATGATGTTCGCCAAAAACCTGCTTAAGCTAATCTCCACGTCTCTCGTCGGCTTTGGAGGTGAGGTGGTCATACCAAAAGGAAGTATCAACCTCCCTGTCACGTTCGGCAAATCCCCTGCCAATATTACCATATTTATCAATTTTCTTGTGATAAAGCAGAAGTCTGCATATAATGCCATCTTAGGAAGATCATTGATCACAAAACTAGGGGTAGCATTACATCCCCTCTACTTGTGTGTGAAATTCCCCACTCCGAATGGCGTCGTAGTAGTCCGAGGGAATCAGAAAGAAGCTTAAGCATGTTATGAGATAGTAGTCCAAGATCGGAAGAGCACTCAAGTCACTCCTGTTATGACAGTTGCAGGGTATCTAGCAGATGTTGAGCCTCCAATTTATACATTTGCCGACCCATTACATCACATTATAAGCATGATTTTCATGTTTAAAGACTAATCTAATACATATTTTTGTGATTGTAGGAATGAGAGGGAGATGTCACCAATTCATGGTTAAAAGAGTCACTTTGCATGCATTGAGGATCAATAGAACAAGTGCCAAAAGGTGAAGAAAGAAGCAAGAAAGAAAGAGAAGAGAAAAAGAAAAGAATCTGAAAATTTTGCCTTAGACCTGTCTGTAGACAGGTCGCAAGACAGGTCTACAGTGTAAATTTTGGACTATTTCTTCTTCTTAGACCTGTCGCTAGACCGATCGCCAGACCGGTCACCAGACAGGTCGAGGGTAGTCCAAAAACATAAAACTCACTGGACTGTTTTTAAGGTTTTGAGACCGGTCGTGCGACCGATCGTTCATGAGCTTAGACCGGTCGTGCGACTGGTCGTCAGCGTAACAGAGCTTGTCCGTGAAGCTCCGATTTTCTCTGCGCAATTGCGTGATTTCTTGCGCAATCTGGAATCTTCTACTACAACTTATAAAAGGCCACCTCCACTCTCTTCCTAAGGCATCTAGCAACGTGGGGAGCAAAGAGATCAAGACCTAGGAGGCTTCCTAGCCTCCTACAACTAGTTTTCTTCTTCTTCTAGTTCTAGTTTCTAGTTTTTAATGTTTTCTTCTAGTTAACCTCTTAGCTAGAGCTAAGAGGTGAAGTTTGTAGTTTGTTTCAATGCTTTAATTCGTTCTTCAAGTACTCTTTACTTATTTATGGATTTTCAAGTTCAAGTTTGAATAAAGTTTGGTTTTTTAGAAGTTTTATGAGAGTTTGTGTACTCCGGATATGAGTTCCTTGCAATTCTTTGAGATTACCATGATTGGGTTGTTTGAATTCGAATTGCAGTAACCCTTGAGCAAGCCATAGTCCATAGGCATGGCTGTTACTCCGAAGGCTACAAGTTCAAGTTCTATGTGCTTCATTAGAACTAGAAATCTGATTTCCAGATTTAAGTGGGACTGTTTGTGCTTGAATGTTATATCCTCCAATTAGATGAGAGATAGAACTTTGATTCTAATTGTGTTGTACTTGGATGAATGGATTGGCATTGGACTACTACAAGTGGATCCTTGATGCTCTAGTTCTTCTTATTTTCAGATTTTTCTATTTGATGTGAAAAACCATTCTCTTAACTTCTTAGATTCTAGTTATTAGAGTACTTGGAATTGTTTGCCTCTTTCCCTGTGGATCGACCTCGGTCTTACCGAGATTTATTACTACATCGCAGCTTTACACTTGAGGCGAGCGAACAAGTTTTTAACCCGCCGCTGCCGGGGGAAAAGGTTAAACGGTTCTAATTCTTCTAGTAGCTATAGAGTAGTTTTAGTTAGGATTTTCAGTTTTTATAGAAGTAGATTTTTCTGATTTTTTTTTTCTAGATTACTAACAATTTTTTGTTTGATTTGGTAGGACATTGTTGCTGACATAGATCTCACTCTATTGACATCTCCCCATCTCCCTTCTTTTTGTTCTTTTTTCTAGATTAGGGTAGTTTCCAATTCTTTAAAATTTCATCATGTATGATTGGACGAATGGTGCGTACAAGTACCTTTTGGAGGATGAGACGTCGGATTGGGAGACCCAAATCTTATGATTAGAACCATTATAAGCATAAGTATTTTTCTGAGATTCAATCAACCTCCACTACCCCCAACGTAAGACGCTACTTGATTACCGGATTGAAAATAACATGAGTGTTCCACCGGTTATGGTAGGAGGGTGTGCAACAACAAAAGGAACAGGTGAATAGTAGCCAACCGGTTAAGACAATGCGTTATTACTTGTATGGATATGCCTATCAACTATCATATAACTTTTCATCCTACAATGCGTACGGTCTTAATTGGGAAAACCACCATCCTCCTTGTTCAAGGGAGGAACCAACCATGGTTATTAACAATCACCCTAAAACATCTTCCTCGTGTGATGATAAGTATACACAAATACTTGAGGAAATATGGAATGAGTATGTAGATGAACAATCAAATCAAGCTTACTCGCCATCTTGTGAAGACGTTGAGCCCGAAATTAAGGGCATCAAATCAATCCCCTTTAATGAGGAGGATGGGGCTACCCAAGTCCCACCTTCTTCGGATTTAATGAATGGACTTTTAGAGGAGATTGATTTCAATGATCCCAACGTCATCATCAATTATGGTGAGTCCACTATCTCTTTTGGATGCTTTGAACTTAATGATGAAGAGATTTCAATGACGGTTGACAACCCGAGGAATCCATAAATTTGAAAAGCGGCAGTGGGTTGCTTACAATGAGGGGTTGGTGAATGCTTATGAACCTATGGTTTCTTTTTCCAATGGGCATAATGATTATGAGTCTCTAGAGGATATGCATCTAGAGAGATGGCCGAAGTCGATCTTTTTAAGTCCTTCCACCAACAACACGTGCCAAATTCTATTGTGGTAGACCTCCCTTTAATTGAAAATTCTTTTCCTTTAGATGATGAGGTTGGCACAATCTAAAATTTTAAAAGATCAACTAATGTTAGATGATGTGCTTACCCCTAAATCTGAAATTTTTCCTTGGAAGATCTCCTCTCTAGAGAGGAGGAATTCCTTACCATTGAAACAGAATTTCTTCAATCATTAAGGGAGGATGAGGACCCTTCATTCGACTATCTCGATTTCCTAGAGGAATGCTTGACCCAATCTTATGATCTTGATGATGAGATGATTAAAGAGTTGGACATTTTGTTAGACACGGTGTCAGTGCCTGAAGAACACCATTCCACTGTTTTACACATCTTTACCATTGTTTGTGGAAGCACCATATAATTCTGAAATTGTGGAGGAGACAACTCTAAATGAAGAATACACGATGAATGTCTCTCCACCATCATGGGTCCTTGAGCCCATTGAAATTCTGATTGGGAGGACTCATTTTTAATCAATGATAACCCATATCGGAATTTGAGAGATGTCTTTTTGCTACTCTTATCTCATCCTTTTATGCATGTGGTGCACAATACATTGTCTTTCAATGATAATAAGCACCCATGTTCTACACTGTCGAGCAGGACTTTGGATGGTCCTCATGAGAAATTTATTGAAATTCATGAAGATCCTGCTCAAATTTGATCATGGAGTCGATCGGACTAATCAAAGGTAGGTAGGAAGGTTAGGATTTATTTTTTCGAAAATTAGGATTGAATAAGTCTTATCGAGACAATGGAAGATGCTAAGCATTGATCAACTTGCTACCATCAGGTATTCTCGTTCTCACTCTCCTTTGTTTTATTTCATTGCTCTCATGTCATGCTTATTGTATATCTTGTTACATTGAGGGACAATGTAAGATTTGGTTGGGGGGTGAGATGAGATCCTTCATCTAGCATGATGCAAAATTTCGAGTCTCATATGCGCAAATTTTTTCGAATTTTCTAAAATTTCAAAACCTCTATTAGCAAACCTTATTTCCATGCATTCGAGATGATAGGAGTATAAGAAGAAGAGATACGAAGTGTGTGAGGTTGTAAGTCTTGAATTTCTCCCAACATAATGGTTTTATACGTTAGTTCCCTTATTGTTGTGATCAATAGAAAATTTGAACACTTTTTACACCTAGTTCACATTACACGATTTTCATGGGTTGAAAGGATTATGTGATTTATGGATTAGCTAGACTTTGATTTAATGGTGTTGAGAAACCAAGCCGGGGTATTTTGTCCATCCTTGTCCATGGGAAAATAACGAAAGATATGGATTTATAAAAATCCTATCTAAATTAAAAGAAAAAGGAAAAGAAAGGATGAAATCGGGAATGATGGAAAAATGGTGGAAAATTTCGAAAAGGGCTACCTATTACCAACCGGGGGATGGTCTACCCGTAACCAAAGCTGGAAATGGGACGTAGTGTGAAAGCCGTCGGAAGGACGGTAAGGCAAATTCCTGTCATAGGCTTGTTGTTGCTCTATACACCTTGAAATCTATAGTTTAGTTGATCTACGAAGAAGATAATCCCAGAAACTCATGAGATGAACTTTCACTATGCACACTAGGTTGAAGTTGTTCGAGTTCTTCTATTTATCAATCAATCAG